>JAYEPQ010000009.1:485000-757500 GCA_036321105.1 Dracaena cambodiana | reverse complement strand
AGCCCAACATGATAACATGGATCGAGCCACCTGCAACATCGAACGAGTAGTATAGGTTCGAGGTGGAGTCACTCAATTCATATGGCATGCGCCACCTTGCGTTGTATGCTTTGAAGGGTTTCATGACTACAGGGATCTTCTCAATCTCATGGTTGCCTTCTGTCACCATCCATGGCCTACTGCTAGCAAGTGGCTCAACCAGCCGCCCGAAGGAGTCCCACCGGCTTGGGATGTAGTCGGCATATGAGAGGTCGCCGGGCAGAAGGAGCATGTCATAGCCAGAGCTTGACAAGTGCTGAAGGGTTGATTCGGTCCAGCCAGTCTGCCCAAGGTCACCTATTAAAGAAGTCGGCCGGTCGATAAGGGACATAAGTTACAGTATCTAACATGTTATCTGAATGTTTCATGGTGAGAGCAAATGCATATATTGTGTACATTGTCATTCATGGCTCTGAGAATGGGGAAGGAATATTATCATCTTACCGATGACTGCAAGCTTTATGGGGAGTTGTTGGGGAGGGGTTTTGAAGGAGAACTCCCGAGCTGGTTTGGAGCTGCAGCGGTAGAAGTAGACGGTGCTGGGCGTCAGGGGGCCTATCACGACGTCGTGAATGAAGCCTGATTTGTAGAGTAAAAAGGAGTACTTGGAGGAAGAGCCGGAGGCAGAGTAGGGGTATTGGCCCGACGAAGTGCCGTAATCAACGGTAGAAGGCGCATCGCCGTCGTCGGTTATCCATGTTACTCTCATCTTGTCAGCCCCCACTTGAGATATGTGAACCTGAAACGGTAACCATAACATAATAAATATTTACCACCTTCAATGAGACTTAACATAAATAAATTTTAAATTAAAAAAGAAATTTTTATTTTTCTAATTTCTTTTTTTCTATATGAAAGGCCGGGAAATTCTATTTACATACGGAAATTTACTTTTCACTTTTCATACTTTTCACTTTTCACGTACGGGTTTAAAATTTGTAAATAATTACAAGTTTACCATTTATTTTTTTGGCTAAGTTACCCTTTTAAATCATAAATTAAGACTTTTTAAAATTTAGAACTACAACTCATCGTCTTTAAAATATTTTTTTGTGGAATTTAATTTTAAAAAAGTGTCGGAGGACGAATCTAAAATACAATTTAAATTTATTCTTAGTTTTTTATATGTATTTATTTACAATTAATTATTATTTATAATTTTTTTGTGAGAGAGACGTCGGCTGCTGGTCGGGTTTTAATACTCGACCAAGTGATTCTTTGGTCGGGTATTAATACCCGATCAATATATTTTTAGTTTGAAAATTAATATCCGACTCGAAAAATTTGTGACCGGACGATATAAGAAGATAGAGAGAAGGATGAGGGTTAAATTTGGAAGAAAAAAAAAGGATGCATAGAGTAAATTGGTGACATTTCAAAATGGAAGTTTGGTATAAAGAGTATTCAGGACGACAAAAGTAAATTGACATGTGTAAATAGAATTTCCCGAAATGCCCGTGTTCGTGTTCATTATCATCCTTAGATACATATAACTAGTCGTTCATGTATTCACAGCCCAAATTTAACACTAATATAGAATTATTAATATATTTGTGAATTTTTAACATGAATATTCCTTAAATTACAATTTTTTTTATGGCAGCTATGATGGTGGTTGGCTTTGTTAATTTTGATAATTTACTATTAAAAAAAACATAAAATAAATAGAAAACCCGACAATACAAAGATTAAGCATCGAGAAGTATAAAATAATAATAACAACAAGTAAAAAAATAATTACCTGTTGAGGAGTGAGTTCATCGGCATCGTCGTCAAGAGGGACGGCGAGCGTCTCTCTCGCCTTGGGCCGCTGATAACAGAGAGAGCCGTCGATCGAACAGCCAACCAACAAAACCAAAATCATCGTAAAGAGACGAAGATTGATCATATCTTCCATCATCGTCACTTGAGTCTACAAGATTAATGTCGAATGATGAAAAATAAAATAAAATAAAATAAACTCAAAATATTTTTGAGAGAAGTTCGCAACGCTCTCTCTCTCTCACCCGTTTCCTCCATTTTCTTGGCCCCTTTATATTTCAGTTTTGGGCTGGTACCGGGAACGATTTGTGACACGTTGGGGCCTTCAGCAGGTGACACGTGTTGTTTATGGATTTAGAAATTAGATTTTGGGACAGACAATGCATAGTAACCAAAAATCCTTCCAAACTAAATATTTTATTATTTTACATGTATATTCTAACAATTAATAAAAAAATAAAAACTGAGGATTTGATATTTTCATATTCGTTTGCTAGAAAATGGATCAGAGTACGAATTTGGGTTCTCTTTCCTCCAATAACTAATAAAAAAAATTAAAAAAGGTGAGAATTCCTTGATAAAGTAAATATTTTATTGAATCCAACAACTTTCTAATTTTATTTTATTTTATTTTTTATTTTATCGATTTTGATCATGAAACATGATCATAAAAAGGTAGTTTATGGAATCTCTGTATATACTTTCCATTGATTGTTTATTGTCCATAAAAAATTAGATACGGTCATCCTAGTAAATTTAACACTTATAAAACAAAAGATTGTTTGGTTAATAAAAGAGATAAGTTTACAAAAAAGATTAATAAGATATTAAAAATATGAAAGTAATGTAGATTAGTCTGAGTAATAAATAGAGAGATTGAACTCTACATATATTGACTAACCCAGCTATGAAAATAAATAACCAACTATATTAATTGACAAATTCAGAGCATATAGAATTATACATATATTGGATTGATCGATATATCACACTTTTAGATACATTATAGCGGCAAGTTGGTCGACCAATAGAGAAATTGGTCAATCAATCACACTTCAATTACATTACATTGTTAATAGCAGATTGACCAACCAACAGAGAACAAACAAAATAAGCGCGACTCTATCATTTTCTCAGGCGGAAAAAATGATAATAAAATAGAGAGAACACTTTCTCTCTCTACTTTCAAAAGGATTCAGCATAAAAAGTGTTGAATCTATTCTCCCTACTTTCCATGTCACGTAGAAAAGAGAATAATTTTTCACAAAAGTGAAAAGTGAAATTTTTCCTGCTTTCCAAAATATTTTTCTAGTACACTTTCGACCAATCTGTCTCATACAAAAAGAGTATGGATTTCTAACAATTAATAATTTTTTTTAAAAAAAGTGGATAGCCCACCAAATCCATTGATTTAGTATAGTTTCCTCACATAAATGGGATTCATTTCGGGCAAAATCCATGACCATATTAATAGACCAAATTTGGTACTTTCATGGACCGGGCCTGAATATGTTCAGTTACTTGTATTCTATTTCAATTTAGCTCCCTCGAGAAATGTTCAATTTGTTGTAAAATAATGCGGTGCCATGGACTAGTATCAATTTAATTAAAAAAATAAAACTTAAAGACGATGATAACTTCTTGTATGTAGGACCATCTTTAAGAGAGATGACGTCTAGACTATTTTTATTATACTGTATCACACATTAAATAGTTATAAATTTATTTTACTTTGTATAATTTTTTGAAATATTATAGAAAGTGAGTTTGTATTCGCGTCAAACTCAAAAACTTTCATATAATGCCATTAAATACAATGTTCATACGTGTATTAATATTTCACTCAACGTCATCCGTCCGATCTGCTATACACGCGCCTGATCGCGCCACACACGCACGGGCGTTCGCTGTCCCCGAGATTGCGCGCGCTTGGCCTCCGCTTTTAAATTGTTATTAATTTTTTTTCCCATATTTTTTTATCTTTTTCCCAAACAGCAGAAAGCGAAGCGTTATAAAGTCAGAGGGGGGGGGAGAGAGAGAGAGAGAGAGATGGGGGTTTTAGATGAGATTAGGGTTTTGAGACCGTTGATTCACCTCTTGATTCCCCTCTGCATTCATTGGATCGTGGATGAGATGACCGTCTCCGTGCTCGTCGACGTCACCACCAGAGCTCTCTGCCCCGGCGATAACTCTTGTTCCGAGGCGATTTACCTCACCGGGCTCCAGCAGACGGTAACCTTACCACCTCATCCCCCCTTTTAATGGGCTCTAGGGTTCCATCGAGTTGAATTTAATTTGATTTCCAACAAAGTACAAGCAAAATTAGGGGGAATTCAGAGTTTTAGCATAGCTTTTTAATCAATTTAGCACTTTCAGGAATTATATGAAGAATTGTAACTAGAATTTGTTTTTTCTTTCGATAATTGCACGCTATCTTTCGATTCTTTCTAATAAATTTGCTCGCTGACCCACGCGTTTCAAAGGTTTGAACAAATGGTGTTTGATTTATAGTCTGCAAATTTGTAACTTGGATTAGTTCTCAGCTAATTGTGTTATCAGTAATATTGAGAATTTTATTATAGGCCTTAGCTGCATTGATCCTCTTGTAGGTTGTAGGAGTTTTTAAAGTGCTGGTGCATCCCATGTTGGGTCAACTTGCGGATGAATACGGGCGCAAACCATTGCTTCTTGTTACTATTTGTGCACCCATACTACCATTTGGTACGTTTTACCAATTAAGCCAAGTTGATTGTTAACCTATATGTCTAGTATGTTTAAATTTGTGTTGCCGGGTCCTTTTCCCTGGAACTTGTTTGTTTCCTTTGAGAAAAGAAGCTGAGTAGATATGAAGAAGCATTGGCTTGGTTCTGAAGCTCAAACACGAGAGACATGCGTTTGAACTTATTTAGAGAGTAGGAACTCATATTGTTTTCTCTATCTGTGTTGAATTTCGTTGAATAACTAGTGATTGCACAAGTGGGGAAGATCTAGTCTTGTTCTTATACTCCCACACCTCTTTGTCAGAGAGAAAGAATCTCCCCCTTGATTTCTCTTGGTTTTAACAATTGATTCCATGAAATGTTGGTTGTCAAATCCTCAAGCTCTCTGTTGAAGAGATAATCCCTTTCACCATCTAGACTAGAATTTGCAATGCAAGGAGAATCAAATTGCTTAAATCAAGAACATAATTCCTATAGTCTCCTTTAAATTTCAATCTCAAATTCTATGAAAAGTAGGGTTAAATAGATGACTTGAAGATACCTCAAAAATTTGCCCATATATCTGCTATAGCAAATAAAACTAGTCTATTAGTGTGGGGTTCGGTATTAGATGGTGATCCTCCTGGTTAACTATTTATATACTCTTAGATTCTTCCCCCCCCCCCTCCTGGTTAACTATTTATACTACTCTTAGATTCCCCTTCCCCCCCCATCCCCCCCCCCCCCCCCCCCCCCCCCCCCCGAGAGAGGGTTTATTTTTTATTTATTCTTTTGAGTGGAATGACAGCCTGAGGCCATTTGTAGCTTATCCTGTGGACCTAGATTCCAAGTATAGACTTTATATGTGTTAATTTCTTATCAAAAACCGTTATGGTTATCCTGTGCTATGTCATGGTAATTTTGAGATCATTTTAAGGCTCACACTTCATCTTGCTTCATTTTTGCAGCTGTACTTGCGTGGGAAGAATCAAGAGGTTTTGTTTACATATACTTTGTTTTTCGTACAATTTCACACATCATTAGTCAGGGAAGCATATTCTGCATTTCGGCTGCTTATGTGGTAAGGAGTGCTCCTTTCTTAATTCATTCATGTAAATTGATGCCCATCTTACTGTAAAAATGATAACTATTATGTCACATCCTACACATGCTCATTAATTCTAATTTGTATATTGAGTAAGGACTAAGAATTAATTTAATCTTAGGGTGTATCTGTTATATTTGGTTCTTATGCTGTCATTTATCTTATCATATCATATACTAGTCAGCACTAGAAAAACAACTTTTTTTTGCCCCCATAGATGCATATGCATGAAAGCACACATTCACAGTGACGCAATCCAAGACATAACATGTGTAACCAAGCAGGACCATGCACATGCATATAAGCATACACATGCACACACATAAAACCTGGAATGCCTAAAGTGTAGGTCCTATTGCTAACTATCACATAAATTCATAATCTTAGCATTATCTAATGAAAGAAATTTTAGAAGAAAATTGTGTATAATATCTGTACACACATTTTTGGAATTGGCATCATAATATGATGAATAGATAGAAAGATGGTTTGCTGGATACTAGATAATGGACTACATTTCTTAGTATTCAATCAAATTGAACAAAATTAAGTAGTTACAGATGTCATCATTTTCTTCCTTCTATCTGTGTGAACGTAGGTGTGCCCGTTTTGTCCAGGATATAGACTAGTTAATAATTGAGAATAAGTTGGTCACAGGGATCAATCTATGTGATTGAAGCTCTAATTCAAATAATATTTCCAGAAGCACATTTATACTAAATGCAAAACAATTGTTTCTAAAATAAATAAATGTAAAAGTAACTTCTGTCACTGCAATTCATTTATCGTGTTCTGGAATCTTAAAAATATCATTATTGATATGGATCCTGAATATGACTAATTTTATGCCTGATGCTTATTGTTTTTGTCCTGTTCATTATAGTATCTATGGCCAGTGTCTTAGTAAATTTCTCCTCCTGAGTAGGCAGATGTGGTTGGAGGAAGTGAAAGGGCTACAGCATTTGGATGGATAAGTGGGCTTTTTTCTGCTTCATATGTGTTTGGAAATTTGTTAGCACGCTTTCTTCCTGAAGAATGGATTTTTGAGGTATTCTGTTACTTGGAGTGAAATGTTGGTCATCTCCAATTCCAATAAAAGTCATTTTATCAGCTGTATTACATAAAATATTTTCATATGGAGTTGTATGTGTGTGACGTTGACTTTGCTTTCAATGCGCTGCATCTTCATGTCTAATGCCCAATGGTTTCAGGTATCTGTAACTTTGTTGATCATCTCCATCGTATACATGAAAATATTTCTTGTGGAAACCATTAGTATAGTTAGCCAGCCACGTAAGTCCCTTCCATGTCCAGCCATGGTATCCAGTGCCTTCAAGGAGCGCTGGAACTCAATCAAAGATATTGCAGCTGTGATCACGAGTAGGTATGTATGAGATACCATCTAGCCTTAGTGTTAGTGCTTACACTGGTTAATTCCTGAAGTTGGTCCGTTACCTGTTTTTGCTGTTGACCACGCCTTTGAAATTTTTTTGATTGATCTATTATCTGCTCTTACCTGATTTATATTCTTTTTTTTTTTTTTTTTTTTGCAGTGAAACACTCAAACGCATCTCATTTATTTTATTCTTTTATAAGTTAGGCATGAACGGCATCCACGGTGTCTTACTGGTAGATATCTTTCTATAGTTACATGTTTTATCTTTTGTTGAGAAAAACTAGTTATAAACTTACAAAGTTTGTGAGTTGATATGATCCTTATAGATGATATATTTCTGTATAGATATTGCTAAGGAACTCCAAAAGTTACTACACATTTGTTGCCATGTATACTTAAATTACGTCTCTTTTTTCCAGTACTATCTGAAATCAGCTTTTGGATTTAACAAAAATCAGTTCTCAGAAATTCGAATGATGGTAGACATTGGGTCCATATTTTCTCAGGTAATGTCCTAAAGCTTCAAAACCTAAGAAAATACTAAATCTTCTTTTATCGAGAAAACGTTTTTATTTAATTATGTTTCAGCCTGAAGAGAAGTAATGAGATAATTTAGTTTGTTTCAAACTCCTCCTTTTCTCCCTTCTCCTACTAAACTCTGATTACTGCACTCATCAGTTATCAGAGACAAGAAGCATCGCATCATATCTGACATCCAACACGCGTATAATTAGATAGTCCTATGCTAATGCTAGCGTTAATAAATCTTTTGTCCTTGATGAAGTATCCAATTACATTTTCTAAGTTTTGCAATTTGTCATTACATTAATTATAATTTATTTAATTATGTTTCACAGTGCCATATAGTGAACATGTTAGAAATGTGTGTCAGGAGGCCTAACAAGTTTTGGGCCTGGTAGTCTGTGATTTCCCCTCCCAGCTGCTTTTCAGTTCTGTTCCCCCTGCTTTTAATTTCTGATGATTGAATTAGGTGATTTCTAATTTGTTAAATTGGCTAATTTAAACCAGATTCTGGTGCTGCCACTTATCAATCCATATGTTCGAGAGAGAGGGGTATTATGCATTGCCTTGATAGCTTCAATTGCTTATGTAAGTTTCATGCAATAACATATGAGATACTTCCTCTCTTGAAACTATTTGGAACCTCTTTTTTCGCCCTTTTCTTTATAAGGATAATCTGGAAAATGCTTTTATCTCCTACACTTCTTTGCTATTACAGGGTCTGCTATCTGGCTTAGCTTGGGCACCATGGGTATAATACTGGATCTTGACATACTTATTTTTGTGATGAATTAGGTAATTAGCAGTAGTTTATGAAGCTAATGACATTATCATGCAGGTTCCTTATCTCAGTGCCTCATTTGGTGTTGTATATATTCTTGAAAAACCATCAGTAAGTAATTGATGGAACAATTTTGGACCTTCACAAAATAAATTTACCCTTGTAAAGAACAAGCAATGAACCAAATATGATTCTGCCTAAGCTTTGGACGAGTTTAAAAATTGAATTTCTCGTTTCCCTTCTTTTTCCTCATTACATCTCCTTAAACTCTCCTCTGATTTCTTCTCCTCTACAGACTTACACTATCATATCAAAGGCAGCAATGGCAGCCGATCAGGTATGACACTGCATTCTTACAGCACATTCTTGTATGTGTGGGATGCGTGATTGAACTCATGTTATAAAGAAAGTGCTTGGACAGATTAATCATCTTGTTCTTTTGCATATTTCACATCCACAACAGCTGTAGGTGATGCTAAGTCAAAACTTTGTTACTTTCATCTATTCCCTAAGTTGCTTGTACAGCTTATACAGCATAACAAGGATGTTTTAACTTCTTACAGGGCAAGGCACAAGGATGCATTGCTGGTGTTCGATCGATTGCCAGCTTGTTATCGCCTCTTGTAATGAGTCCACTAACTTGTAAGTACTTTTTTGATGGTAAATACTTTCTCCATGCATGTTTTTCTTGTAAACATACTATGTGCTTTTACCTTAGGAAAAAAAAAGGGCACATTGTCACCTACAGGAGTAGAGTTGCCAAAATGTGCTCGAAAGGGAGGAGAAGCTTAGAAAGTGGATGAGAGGAAAACTTGGCATTAGTTGTATTAAGACATAGTATTAAAGAGCCTCCATTTGGGGGACTCTTACTTGTATTATATTATATCTCTATGTGCTAAGCTGTTTCATTAATCACTAATTAATGGAACGTAGGGGGCCTATGAGCTCACTGTTTATGCTAAAAATAGAGTACCTTTTTTTTTTAGCTGCTGAAAGAAACAACCAATCACCGTAACCATCATTCTCAGTGTATGATTTAGTAATGGTAAGAATTGTATGACTACACTGGCCTATAGCATTAAAAAATATCTTGAACACTGGCCTTAGACCTTAGCCCTGAAGAAAAACTCTCCAGTATGCTCTCAGGATTATGCATCTTTTTGATGCAGGACGGAAGCCAAATTAGGGTTAGGGTTTTGAAATTTGGAGTTTTTGAGGGAATTGGAGATGAATAGGAAAGAATTTACAATGTTCAGGAATCCATCAAGGTGAATCCATGCTCACTCTCCACGAATCCACGAGAAAAAATTTGACTCAAGCAGAATCCACACAAGAAATTTCTCAAAATTTTCATCTATTATTCATCATCTCTAATACTTCATACCGAGCATAAATATATAGAACAACCCTAACAAACAAAATCTAACATAATAAAATCAAAAATCTAATCATATATTCTAATAGAATCTAAAATCCCAACAAGATCCAAATAGAATCAAATCTAATCTCCATCAGAATCAAATCTGATCTCTATCAACTAATCTTCCAGCCTAATTGACAACCAGAAAATTTCAGCTATGTAACATCTTTCTCTTCATCTATTTCAGCTCTGTTCATTTCAGACAAAGCTCCATTTGACTGCAAAGGTTTCAGCATAGTAATTGCATCTATATCCATGGTATCCCTCCTGCCCTCCCTCCTGATTGCTTGCATTTTTGCTCACAAAAAAGACAGCAGCTTATGGCTGTCCTGTTCTGATCAATTGTTTGTTTGTTCATATAGATCATAGCCTTGGGCTTCGCTTGGCAGCTAGACCCAGATAGCGAAGGCGAAAAGGCGGCCTGTGAGAATGTTCAGTCCCTGACTGACGAATCTCTTGACGCACCACTGCTCGGCCAGAACAGTGTTTAGCTCTAACACGGGGGCCATGCAAGCTAACAGGCTAAAAGCATCACCTTCCAAGTGCTACTGGAGACTTCTTTAGTATCATGCTCATCTTCTTGCAAAGTACTGTTTTATTTTGCTGTAATAATAGCATGTATATATTTTGCTAAAAAAAATCATAGCATGTATTTATGTACAGTCATTACCTAAAACCTGAAATGAAATTTTGTTTTCTGTACAATTTCAACATATGAGCCCCCCAGAAAATGTTAACATGATACTAGTTGAATCATGAAAGCTTGGCATGGATGAGTTCACATATAGCAACCAAAACCTTGCTTGCGATCTGTCAAAGTCCATGCAACCTGTGTACATATCTGGGGAAAGTTTACATGCAATCATTACCTACGCATGTAGCATCTGTCAAAATTTATTCATGCAAGTTTACTTCGTCTGCTCCACAATGATGGACTAACTATATGTGTATGCAAAATATTCCATTTCATTATTTTCTGATTGCAGGGGCATAAGCCCACTGATTACGCTAAAAAACCAATGCAACCTCTGCTGCATGATATCTGGAGAAAGGATCATATGCAATAAAACTTTTGACTGTGTATAGTTGGTCAGCCCTCCATCTAAGTGCAAGATTCCAACAGCAATAGCTGAGAGAGGCTTACTTCACGCCAACACCAACTAAAACTTTCTCACAAGCACGTCTCTGCCGTCATCTTAAAATAAATAACACCAACGTGGATGCATATCTCAGCTTTTTATGCTTTCTTCATGCTAGCAACTTGTAATATTCCTAGTATCAACCTTCCAAAACCTAAACAAAGGCGTGCAAATTTCAAAGCTGTCTTTGCTTCCCCTGTGGATTATCTTCTAAGGAATCAATCTCTGCCAGCAAATTACTTGACTAATCTTATAAATGGGACATTTGACCTGAGAAGAGAATATGCTTCTTAAGTTTGGTTTCCATTAGTCAACTAATATTTAGATTATGCCCTCATTGGCGTGTTATTTCGTGAATACGTTGTGCATTCATTTCAGGAGGACATCTATGCCATAGCGATGGAGATCGATGTGGACAGAGAAAACAATGACAGTTCAAGGACTCCTGGGAGTATCATAGCAATGCTGAATGCGAGATGAGATGCAGATACAGATGCAGCCTAATGGCATTTCAAGGACTCCTGTAACTTTTATATCGATGCTGAATGTGAGATGAGATGCTGATCCAGTTGCAGCCTTTGGAGCTATAAATTGACAACAAGCAACTATAAGTATTTTTCTTTTTAGCGTAAACCTCCGTATTTCATTAAATAGGATTTACGTGTTATGATAAGATACATATGACGTGAACCTTCCTAGCTGGTGGATGGATACTACATTAAAAAAAAAAATAAATTGAAAATAACGAGAAATTAAAAATGCCCCAGCCAGTTTGTGATGTCAGAGCTGACATTGCCAAGATCTAAATTACATGGGTCCGTGCACAAACTCCAAGCCCCATGCCTGAATTCAAGTTTTGAATTTGGATCGGATTTGTGCTCGATGCTGCCTTTCGCTTGACTGCTTCAACTGCTACTTGGAATCTATTCCCTCTCTCGTCCGCTAATTACAATTACAGGTTAAAAAGTTGTATGCCAATGCTGAAAGCTTGTCCTATTGCCACTACAGCTTACACATCTTCATTCCTTGACGCTACCATATACTTGTCCACAAAAAGCATTACTTTTCGTTTCTTGTTCTTACATATCTAAGGTAAGCTACATCTCTTTGTCACACTTCAGAATTCAGAAATGGCTAGATTGTTGCTTTTAGCTTTGGCCATCGCCTCCGTCTTCATTGGGTCGATTGTCGCCACTGAGTACCGCCGCCCGCCACCCAAACGGATTCTCACTACACTGTCTGAAAAGCCCGACTCACATCCTCAACAGGTATGGTTTGTTCCCCTCAGCTTCTGGAACAGAACACTTCTATTCTGTTCACAATTCAGTTGCTTAGAACTACCGTTGGTTTGGTGCAGGTTCATATTTCAGCAGTTGGAGCAGATCATATGAGAATTACATGGATCACCAATGATGAGCATGTCCCCTCTTTGGTCGAATATGGCAGAGCTCCTGGACTGTATGATATGTCGGCCACTGGAGAGGACACATTGTATCAGTACTTCTCCTACAAATCAGGCATAATTCATCATGTTAAGATCGGACCTCTGGATCCTGATACAGTCTATTACTACCGTTGTGGTGGTATTGACGATATGTACAGCTTCAAAACCCCACCCATTGCTCTCCCTATCGAATTCGCCATTGCAGGTTTGAGTCCTGCAGCATAACAAGCTTATTTTGCTGGATACTTCTGATAAATAGCATTCACATAAATGATGATACTGCAGGAGATATTGGACAAACAGACTGGACTCGCTCTACATTAGATCACATAAATGCATCTAACTACGACATGCTTCTACTTCCTGGAGATCTTTCGTATGCTAACGGGAAACAGCTGTTGTGGGACTCCTTTGGCCGACTGGTTGAGCCATATGCGAGCACTAGGCCGTGGATGGTCACTCAAGGCAACCATGAGATTGAAGCATCCCCGATTTTCGACGAACCTTTTGCTTCGTACAACCACAGATGGAGAATGCCCTATGAGGAGAGTGGATCAAAGTCTAACTTGTACTACTCTTTCGATGTGGTTGGGGGGGCGATTCATGTGGTGATGCTGGGCTCCTACGCTGACTTTGGCCCTGACTCGGATCAGTACAAGTGGTTGGTTGGGGATTTGGGCAAGGTTGACAAGAATCGGACACCATGGATTATTGCACTACTTCATGCACCATGGTATAACACGAATTCAGCTCATCAGGGGGAAGGAGAAGAGATGAGGAAGGCAATGGAGTCTGTACTATATGAGGCTCAGGTTGACATTGTTTTCGTCGGTCATGTCCATGCCTATGAACGCTTCGTGAGTCCTTCCTTAACTATTTTTTCGCCATTTCAGCGGGCAATTTCATTGTGCAGATTCTCTGCTCTCACAAATTGTTTGTAGGATGAGTTAATTGCTTTACATATCGGTCAATAACTAACATATATCAAACATATTGTGAGGGATTCTGAGGCACCCGATATGTGATATACCGTACAATATACTAAACTGAATCTTCAATCGTAACTTACTGCAGGCGAGGGTGTATGACAATTTGGCTAACCCTTGTGGCCCTATACATATAACCATTGGTGACGGAGGGAACAGGGAAGGTCTCGCATTAGAGTAAGTCAATGCTCCAAAAAACTTTTAACTTGTATACATATCATTCTTAACAAACTTCTTGTTATATTTGAAGCTTTGAGAATGATCACAAGTCTGCTCCTCTATCTCTGTTTCGCGAGGCGAGCTTTGGGCACGGGAGGTTGAAGGTACTGAATCGAACACATGCTCACTGGTCATGGCATCGGAACGATGACTCAGAGCCCACCATTCGCGATGAGGTCTGGTTAGAGAGTTCGAGCTCTTCTGGTGCTTGCGGTGGAGGAGGGCAAACATCTGAGGAAACTCACATTAAAGATGAACTGTAGTGTTGAAATATTTCAATAGCTTGTTAGAAAGTATACAGAATATCATATTGTTTCCATTCTGATGGATGAGTCAGATTTGTAAATTTATTTCCTTTATCTTTTGTGCAATTATGTATATTCTGCAATCTACCGTAACTAAACTGGGATTGACCATGTCTCATGTATCTCATGTATTGATACAAATATAATAACATTGATACACTGTTCATATACTAATAACATTGATTTTAAATGAGAAAATACTATAGTTAAATATTTTCCTTAGCTCAGCTAAGGGTGTTTTAAGTTTTTCCTGTATTTCATTAAAATAGCTTAACAAAAATAAAATGACACAGCTTTTGTCTTTTTTGCTTTTTAAGTAAAATTAAAAACTTCATTATGTTTCGCTAAAAGTGGTACAACTTGAAAATCCAAATCAGACCATTTTGGCTGTGTTTGAATTGAGGGAAAGTGAAGGAAAAGAAAAGAAAAGGAAAGGGAAAGAGAAAAAGAAAGAAAAGTACATAGAAATTGATTTTTTTTAATGTTTGGTTAGAAAGAAAGGGGAGAAGAAAATCTCAAGGTGAGTAAGCTTTGGAAGAAAGTAATTTTTTATGATTGGTTGTTCAATAGAAAATTAAGAAGAAAATATAATTTTAATTAAATTGTTAAAATTTTTAATATTAATTCCCTTTCTAATTTAATTAGAATTATATTTAAATTAAATTATAATAATACTAATCACTCCATAATTAACATTTTCTACCCCAATTGAGATTTGATCAGACACTATTACGTGCATGTAATCTCGGGAGGCGCTTTCCTTCTTTTATTTTTTGTTTTTTTAATTTTTTTCGTTTTATAGCAATCAAATAATTTAATTAATGGTTTGCCCAACCTAAAGCCGAAAGCCCGAATGAGATGAGCAAGAACCTCGAGAAATTCTAAATGCGCACTACATTTGACTTAGTGAGCACCATTTTCCCCTATTTTGTTAATCACTTTACTATAGGAAGTGGTGCTCACTAAGCAACATGTGGTGCGCGTTTAGAATTTCCCAAGAATCTCTCGACTCTCATCTCCCACCTCCACCGCTGCTCCTCCGGCAGCAGCACCCAAGACCTCCCCAAAACCCTAGAGACCCACTCCCACCACCTCAGAACCTCCGGCCTCCTCCTCTCCTCCCCTCGCACCACCACCTCCCCCATCTCCGCCTCTCCGCCCTCCGCTTCCCCCTCCTCTCCCTCTCAGCCTTCCTTTCCTCCCCCCACCCCCGAACCTCCTCCACTTCAGCGCCCTCATCTCATCCCTCTCCTCCCTTGCCCTCCTCCACTTCCTCAGCCTCCTCCTCCTCCCCCACTTCTCCCCCGACAATTTCACCTTTCCATCCGTCATCAACTGCTGCTCCACTCTCCGCCTCTCCGGCCAAATCAACTTCATGCACACGGCCGTGCTCAAACTCAGCCTCGAGCTCGATCAATTTGTTGCCGGTGCCTTCGTACGTGCTTACCTACCTGTTCGATCATTCTTTATGATTTATTTTCTTTCCATTTTTCCTTCTAACCAACCACTCGAAAGTCACTTTCTTTTCCTTTTCCTTTTCTTTTCTTCTCCTTCACTTTCCCTCAATCCAAACACAGCCTTCGAGTAATTAATCATAGTCAGACGCCTAAAGTATGGAGTTATCTTAACACTCCTATTAATCAACAGTTTTGAGTGTTTCACTCCCTCACTCCTTCTCTTCTTCTCGTCCTTCTCTCCCCCTCCCTCCCTCCCTCAGTCCCTCTTCATCCCGTCCTCTCTCTCTCTCTCTGTGCAAGCACTGCTGCAAGAAGTAGCAACTGCAGCTGCTGTGCTTGCTGAGCGGCAGTTGCAGCAGCAACAACTAATATATGGAGCCCAAGCGGAAGCAGCGATAGCCATTGGCTTTGATGAGTTCATAGCTGATGCACTTAGGGGCACAACATTCTACCAGAAGGCTCATATGGAGATTAAGCGAGCAGATGGAAATGGGGCCACATTGCTGAGCAGGTCTTTGAAAATACCAAGGAGAAGTTTCAGGAGGAGCATTGCACGACATTTAGAAGAAGACTAGCAGCAGCACCTAGTCTTCTTCTAAATCCATAAAGCTAACTACTAGCTATTTGATTAAAAACTAACTACTAGCTATTTGCAGTGTATTACCATAACTTAGATTGTATTTGACCAAGAGAGTTGCTGCTGCTGCAAGCATGCACAGCAGCAGCAGCTGCAAAGAAGGTCATATCAAGTTTGATTCCAAACTCCAATCTGCTGCTGCTGTGCATGCTCGCAGTAGTAGCAGCAACAACAGCATTTTGATTAGTTTGGAATACAAATTCTGATTTACAAAGCAGCAGTTATTATTCATTCATAGATGAGACTTTAGCCTTTGATTCCAAACTCCAATCTCTGATATACAAATTCTGATATACAAAATCTGATTAGATTGCAAAGTCACATGTCGGTATACAAGAGATCATCCACAAACAAATTCATGGTTCTATCATTCACACATATAATTCATTACAAAGTGCAAAATGGAACGGAACAACAATTTATCCAGTCAAAAATGTTGATCGTAGGCCAACAATGTTCATACTTGAAAAATACAGCATGATGCAATTTATACAATGACAGCACATTATCGAGCAACAAGAGAAAGAACAAGGATCTAGTGCTAGCTCTCCCCATTCTTGCTTAGCTCGTTGACGAGTATGCGTCGGACCGGACGAACCTCAACATTTCGTCAAACACCTAGCATGCGTCCTAGATTCTCCGAGACTTTACTAAGGCCGAGAACAGAAAGTTGCAGACTTTGAGAGAGTGGTAGATGCCAAGGCCGTCGGACTTGAATTGGAAGCAGTAGAGGTGGAGGAGGAGGTCGGGGGCGGCGGTGGATCCCTGGCAGGTGTCGGTGGTGGATCCCTGGCAAGTGTCGGACAAGGATTTCGAATGGACGGGAAGGGTCGTCGATGAGGCGGGTGAGATGGAGGCGGGTGGCGACGGCGAGGTCAGAGGAGAGGAGGGAGTGGAGGAGGGCGTGGGTTCTGAGGGAGAAGGGGAAGAAGGAGCGAGCAATGGAGATTAGTTAGAGGAAGGATTTTGGGCGGATGGATAGCCGGATCTCTCTCTTCTCCCGCTCTGTGGCCTAGACTTGTCTAGAGGAAAAGACTCGTCCGATTCTCCCTTTTTCTCCTCTCACTTCGGTTGAGACAATTTAGTCTTTTCATAACTCGTGCACGAAACATTTTAAAGAATGTCAAGTTACATACTTCCTTGTGATAATGAGAGTTTGACTGTGATTAACCTAGTTATTATTGCCCATAGAATTTACTTCCATTCAAAACTGTTTCAGAATCAGAGCACATGCGCTCGACGAGGACTTGCCACACGTGGGAGTTCATAAGACACGTGTTTCGCGCGCTCCTCCCACGCTCACGAGTACGGACACCAGCTGCCCAACTACCCCCTCAAAACAATGGAGATTAGTTAGAGGAAGGGTTTTGGGCGGATGGATGGTCGGATCTCTCTCTTCTCCCGCTCTGCGCCCTAGACTTGACTAACTCTCTTCTCCCGCTCTGTGCCCTAGACTTGACTAGAGGAAAAGACTTGTCTGATTCTCCCTTTTTCTCCTCTCACATCGGTTGAGGCAATTTAGGCTGTGTTTGGATTGAGGGAAAATGAAGGAAAAGAAAAGAAAAAGAAATAGAAAGTTGCTTTCCAATGTTTGGTTAGAGGGAAAATTAGAGAGAAAATAAAAGGAAAAGAAAATGAGAGAAAATGTATTAAGTTTTTTTTTTTTTTCATTTTCTTCCTCAAATTCAAGAGAAAATGAAAGAAAAGGAAAGTTGAGAGAAAAAAGAAAAAGGGAGAGAAATTTTTGTATAAATTTCCTTATAATTTTAGTTCCAATATATTTTTAATTTTTATGAAGTTTGGACCATTTGGTTATTATATGCTTAATTATTTAAAAATTAAAAATTATATAAATAATATGTAAATTAATATTAAAATTCTCTATAGTTTAATTAGAATTATATTTTCCTTTTAATTTTCTATTGAGCAACCAAACATAAGAAACTATTTTCTTCTAAAATTTCCTTGATATTTTCTTTTTTATTTTCTTTCTAACCAAACATAAAAAAAAAACCAATTTCCATATCATTTTCTTTCCTTTTCTCTTTCCCTTTCATTTTCTTTTCTTTTCCTTCATTTTCCCTCAATCCAAACACAGCATTAGTCTTTTCATAACCCGTGCACGAAACATTTTAAAGATGTCAAGTTACATACTTTCTTGTGATAATGAGAGTTTGACTGTGATTAACCTAGTTATTATTGTCCATAGAATTTACTTCCATTCAAAACTGTTTCAGAATCAGAGCACATGCACTCCACGAGGACTTGCCACACGTGGGAGTTCATAAGACACGTGTTTCGCGCGCTCCTCCCACGCTCACGAGTACGGACACCAGCTGCCCAACTACCCCCTCAAAACAACAACAGTCAGCGAGGTTTATGAGTAGTTTAGTAGACCTTCTCTATGATCAATCCGCATAGAGAGAGAGAGAGAGAGAGAAACAAGAGAGAGATGGTTTTGGGGGAGATTAGGGTTTTGAGACCGTTGGTTCACCTCCTGATCTCCCTCTGCATTCACTGGATCGCAGACGAGATGACCGTCTCCGTGCTCGTCGACGTCACCACCAGAGCTCTCTGCCCCGGCGAAGCGTCTTGTTCGGAGGCCATTTACCTCACCGGACTTCAGCAGACGGTGATCTCATCCTTTTCTCTTTTGATTTCTTCAATCTTTTCTAACTCGAAGGTAGCTCAGTGTAGGGTGTTAATTTGTTGATTTCCCGTTAAATCTGTAGTTTAGACTTAGATTTTGCTTAGATTTTGCGTTCTTGGTCTTGAATTGGAAATTCTTGAGCAAAAGAGCGTGATTTTTTTTTTTAATTATTAAATTTGGGGGCAACGAGGGTTTTGTGGAATGCTTGTTCAATTATTTCCTAATTTTATTCTTTGATACTTAGTTATGTTGTTAATTAGAGAACAGCGATGGTGATGACTTTAAGTTTGACCATTCCAACAAGGATTTGGCTTTTGCTTTTAAGAATCTTTAACAAACGTGTGATGCGAGATTTCTTAAGAAATACATGAATGGAAATCTTAAAATGAAACGCATGAAGAGAAGTACCCAAATTAAATGTGAATTTGATAAATAATCTTGAATCACGTCGGTGCACCTACTTGACGATTCTTTTAAGAGTAGGTTAACTTGGAAAACCAACATTTTTCAGTCTACTGGTTACATTTGTGGTTCTTTTGAAGTTTCTCTTCTCGAATCTTTTGTTAATCCGAGTAATGACATTCAAAAGTAAATTTTCATTTATCACTTTAGAGGTAAAAGGTGCGCACAATTAGTTTAGTACGCTACAAAAAGTCTGAGTTGGTCATAATCCAAAATAGTTGTCTTAGAGGACTTCAGATCATGTATAAGGTGGTTTACGCTTTGTGATGGAATGTATATATATAACTACTCGTCCAGATTCCATGTACGTCGCACATAAATAGTTAAAATGGAAAATATATGCCTCCCTTTTTGAATGCCAGGTTTTTCTCTCTCCTAAATTAAATTCAAGTGTCCTGTTCATTGAGAAATATACAAATGCTCAAAGAAATCGATTTATTGTGTTACTGCTTAGATTACAAGGTTGTTGCAAATCTGGTCTAGGTAAGGTGATGATTGTGTGTGTATGCAAGGCCAATGACTTTGCATATGAACTTCAAACAAATGAAGTGGCTGTATCTTAATATTTGTAACTTAGGTGCACCAACATTTCAGGTTTATTTATTTAATTCCTGGTTGATTTGAAGTCTCTGTACATGCATTTTTTAATTTACCAGACAAGTAGCATTCTAAATTCGACAATTATTTTTGTAAGTGAGGGTGGATAATTAGTAACAGAGCTTTGAAATCCCAACCATAGACTAACAGAAGAGAATGTTACAGCAGGTGAAAGATATTATTTAAATATAGTTAGATTTTTTGCCAGGCCAGTAGATGCCTTAAAGGGGTTTGGTTTATGTACTATGTGGCTCCTAAACTTTGAGGTGGAACGAATTGCAGATATTCACTGTCCATGCAATTTACATGGATGATTCTAATGGAAAAATAGAATTTTCTTCCTTTGCATGCATGCTGTGTTTCTCCTCTATTAAAGGTCAGGTGGTCCTATACCAAATACAAGAAAGGCATGCATCTGAGAAGATGTTGAAGTTGAATGCCTTTCCCATGAATGTGATATTTTTGAAGGAAGAATTTCCAATGAGAAGAGTTCCATTAATCATTCAAGGGCTTCAATGAGAAATGAAGTCTCAAACCAAAAAGCATCTGCATGGATGCTGGCCGTGTCCTAAAATAAAAACTTATTAGCAAGGTTTAAAATATTGGATATATTATGTATATTGTATTGGGTTTGTGATACTCGATACATGATATACCATATAATATCGGTTTGATTTGTCGATATTTTTTATATCATTGATAAGATATACTCAATATGTCAAATTTTGAACAATACATGATTAGCTGATAGCCTGATACTGATACTAGTTCTGCTGAAACTTGCTTATTAGTTAAAAAAAGGAAATGCCGATGCCAATTTTCGATACCGATTCTGACTCTGAGTTCCACATTTGCTTTTTTGCATTTGGCCTAGTTCTCGATGTCTATATAATCTAAAGAACTAATTAAATTCTAAGTCCCATCATTGACTTGGAAATAGATTTGTTCCCTTCCATTTCTTTCTTGTATGCAGCCATGCCTTTGAACATTGTTATATTTGCTTTTCTTCACTGGTTGACTTCCTATGTCTATAAAACCTAAATGGTAGAAAATAAAATGACATACCTAGTCGTTACATTATTAGTAGAGTCCATGCTTACTCAAATAATAGCATTCTCTTTTGCATTTGATATCAAGCCTAATCTTAGAAGAGTAAAATGCTAAGTAGAAGGGGGAGTCTTTGATTTTCCATTTCATGTGAAGCACAACAATGGTGGATATCTGCATTCTTACCCAAATTGTAGAAGGAACCACATACTTGAATTGGACCTATATTTTTTTTTCGTTTAAATTCGTGTTAACTGTTCCTAAAAAAAAGAGGTCAGTTGCTGTGGGTCAGTAGTGTATTATATATGATTTCTTACTAACCCATAGCCAAGGATTAAGTTGGTGGAAATACATTTTCTTTAGCATTTAGGTTTTGTTCTTTTTGTTAAATGTAGGTTTTGGTGTTTTCTTTTCTTTTCTTTTTCTTTTTTCTGAGAGAGAGAAAAGATAACCAAGGCCGTTGATATAAAGTTATGTAATTAAATACTATTACAGAGGTAAGGGCATCTTACCAGAAGTAAGAGCTAAAGAAAAGCAAACAGTAAGTACAATATACAGTGAGGTAAAGGAGAAGACAGGTATTAAGGTGGATTCCAACTGTTTAGATTTGGCACATCAAATTTCTTAACGTAGTTGGCACTTCTTTTTTTCTTTTTTTTGTATCAGTTATAATTTTATCATCGTCTTATATATCTGAATGTATTATCTTGGACCTCAGCTATGTTTATCCACTTGTAGGTCGTAGGAGTTTTTAAAATGGTGGTGCTTCCTGTCTTGGGTCAGCTTGCTGATGATTATGGGCGTAAACCGTTGCTTCTTATTACTCTTTCTACTCCCATAGTCCCTTTTGGTATGCTTCTAAGCATTCACTGTTTCAATAAAGTCCTTGCTTTAGTTGGAATATTCATATACTATGGCATATGTTTCTCCCCTTTCTTGAGAAGACATATTTTTCTCCCTTTATTTAGCATATCTGCTTCTTTTGTAAGGTGAAGCTCATTGGAGAATGATATCAAGTGAGGTTATTGTTATTTCTCATAAATGACGTCACCTGCCTTACACTGAAATACCTAGACCTTCATGGTTTGTTAGGAAGGGCGTGCGTTTTGTATGATGATACTATAAGGACTCCTTTTCCCCCCTTTTATGTAGTGTTTATAATTCCGGTTAGTGGTTTTTTCATGTCATATTAATATTAGATGCTAGTATGGTTTATTGTACTGTGTCATCCCATGTTATCAGTGTGATCGATCCGGTGTGATTCTCCTTTTGGTTCATGTAGCCTACCCCAAGTACTTGGGATAAAAGGCGTAGTTGTTGTTATTGTTGTTGTTGTCATCCCATGTTAATTTTGAGTATATTACTATAAATATGAAGTTTATTTTTCTTCTTATTTTCAGCTGTACTTGCATGGAATGAGTCGAGGCCTTTTGTGTATGCGTACTATGTTCTTCGCACTATTTCGCACATCATTAGTCAAGGAAGCATATTCTGCATCTCAGTTGCTTATGCGGTAAGAGGTCTCTCTTTCTATATTCCATTATATTTAAGTTAATAAGTACACTGTCAGTTCATTCAAATTCATATTTCAGTTGCTCGTAAATAATAGTTGTTTCTTTCATCTTTTTACTGTATAAGTTGATTATTATATACTTCTTGCACTTGTTGTCACACTAATTCACTATAGAGGTGATAAAGCACCAATTGAGTGATCTCTCTCCTTTGAGTAGGCAGATGTAGTGGAAGACAGTAAAAGGGCTTCAGCATTTGGATGGATAACGGGGCTTTTTTCTGCTTCACATGTGCTGGGAAATGCATTAGCACGATTTCTTCCAGAAAGATGGATTTTTGAGGTGTGTTGTTGTTAAAGAGTTAAATATCACATCAAATGTTTTCTTAATTATCTGAGATCAGTTATACATTTATACCATTCCTTTGGCAAACTTCCTATTGTGTTTAATATTCCATTTATCATTACTTTTTTGAAATGCACAAGGGGCTGTGTTACTCATCTGCAAAATTCATTTCATGGAGGATTAAAGTTGAAAATTATTAAGAGTGGGAGATAGTTCAGATGTTTAATTAGGAAATTCAATTCCTTTTCTTATGTCAAAAATTTATCTCCTTATCAATTCCTTACCATAATTTTGCTGTCTAATGGCCAAATTTCTTTCAGGTGTCAGTAACTTTGTTGGTCTGTTCCACTCTTTACCTGAAAATATTTCTGGTGGAGACAATCACTAGAGCTCCAAGGGCACATCAATATGTTCCATGTTCAACCATGGCTATCAGAATCTTGCAGGACCACTGGAACTCAATGAAAGACACTATAATTGTTGTTGCTAATAGGTCAATTCTACTCCATTAAAAACCAATTCTTTTTCTTGTTTTATAGGAACACAATACATCTTCATTGCATAGAGTTTCTGTAATTCTTCTTTTGGATTTCTCATTTATATCTTCTTTTGCTTCCATTCGCGAGGGTTGGCTTGTGCACTAATATACAAGAAATAATATGCAGTTCTCACCTATGCTTATACATATAATAAGTCCCAATTGCGTGAAGTCTTGTATTATGTTCATATACACGAGGACAATTGTTCTTCTCCAAATTACTTGTCTATTTTACCCCTGCAGTGCAATTCTTAAGCGCATCTCACTCATTTCCTTCCTCAATGAGCTAGGCATGTCTGGCATCAGCAGTGTCTTACTGGTAGATATCTTTGTTAAGCTTTCATTTGGTTATGCTGTGATTATGAAGTTGAATATCTATTGATGTAATTTCTATATATCATTATATAAACTTTGCCAGGCAAGTTTCCTGTGCAGCTGTTATTATGGGCGCTTACTTAGATTTATGTTGCAGTACTATCTGAAATCAGCTTTTGGATTTAACAAAAATCAATTCTCAGAAATTCTGATGATGGTTGGCATTGGGTCCATCTTTTCTCAGGTATATTCTAAAGCTAACTGAACGATAAAATGTTTGTTCCAGTTGTTGGTTGTTCAAGTATGAATAGTTTTGGTAATTAGGGTCACAAATTGAACAGTTAAAACATTAGGAAGGGGTTTGTTTTGATTGGTGATAATGAATGTTTATATATAGAAGTGCATGGCCCATTTGTATTATGAAAGGAGAACAGAATGCAATATACAGGCAGGGGATGCATTTGTGTTGAGAAGAAACTTAGAAAAGTTTAAAAGATTCACCTATTGCTTTCTCCCATCAGTTCTCTCTCTCACCTTCTCCAAATACCATTGCCCCCAGTATTATTTTTCATGATAATTACCCCTCATTTCTTTCCATAGATTTTCTTAGGTTACATTTCATATATAAATTTATTGTAGAGTTTTTCTCAACCCTTCCCTAGAAGTTACTGATTCCCCAGCATCATGAAGTGGAGATAAAATGCATCACAGGTCCTCCCTTCGGATTATGCATTGCAGTAGTAAAGTTGTTATTCTTGATGAAGTACTTTCCAAGATATAAAACTGCTTGGTGCATATTGGTAATCTACTTATTAATTCTTCATTACATGTACCTCATTTCCATAATTCTTTGCAAGTGTTTATGCATGTTTAGGTGTAATACTATAGATTGCATAAAAGGCATACTTCATGTTGGAAATCTATAAGTTGATATCTAGTGAATTTTACAGATATGTACTGATACTGCATATATTGGTATATGTGAGGAACATGATAGTCTTCATTGAGATTTGAAGAGATTTTTTTTTTTTGGTTCTTGTCATTGATGTTGGAAGTGTTATGGATATGATGATTTTCTACTCTTCTTTGCCTATTGATCTTTATAACTTACCGGATCGTTCTTAGTGTGTTTCTCGTTTTGCCTGTCATTGATTACAAATTGATGATGGAACTGCATTTTCTAATTAATTTTTGAACGGCTAACCTGGGCCATTTGTTTTTCAGATTTTGTTGCTTCCACTTGTCAATCCACATCTCGGAGAAAAGGGAGTATTATGCATTGCCTTGACTGCTTCAATTGCTTATGTGAGTCTTTTGTGAAAAACACTTTGATATTTCACTTGCAAATATAAGTAACCTACTTGATCTTCGACATATGACTTGTTTTAAATGGCTTGATTATGCAGGCTCTACTTTATGGTTTAGCTTGGGCGCCATGGGTATAGTACTGCATTCAATCATCTGTTTGTCTACTATTTCGGTCAGAAATAATAAATCGAGAAAAAAAAAATGTAGTAGCTATGCTGTTTTGAAGTTTATAGAGCTTATGTTACCGTTTCATGCAGGTTCCTTATCTGAGTGCGTCATTTGGCGTCATATTTGTTCTTGTTAAACCATCTGTAAGTAGTTGATGGAATAATATTTTGTTCTCTGCAGCAATTTCTCTTGTTATTCCTTCATGAAATGATTTCAATATGTAAACTAAAAGTACAAGTAAAATTAGAGAACATAATTGCACATCCCACAGTTTTTTTCTCAGAAAAAGAGTAACATTTGTTCTGAGGAATATCCAGAGTGTTGATATATGGGTGTAGTTTCAAACTTAAAATTTGCTTTAAATGGTAGTCATCTTCTCTTTCTTCTTTCCTCCAGTCAGTTAAATCTGATTAATGTTTTCATCGATATTTTTACCTTCACAGACTTATGCTATTGTATCAAAGGCAGCAGTGTCAACTAATCAGGTACAACTCTCGTCTCGTAACCTTGTATCATGGTATATTAAACTTTGTAAAAAGATTCATACTCTTAGTTTACATCATTCATAGTAAAGTAATCAGTTATTGGCTCCAATAGTACAACTGCTACCCAGCATCATGCACAATTGATATGCAAGCCATTGCACAGAAGTATGGCCTAATGTTCAAATTAGGTTTTGCTCGTTTGTTCTCATTTCTGAAGCATAAACCAACTTTCAAACATTCACAGGGAAAAGCACAAGGATTTATCGCTGGTGTGCAATCAATTGCCAGCTTGTTGTCTCCTCTTGTCATGAGCCCATTGACATGTAAGTAAAATCATTTTCCACACAAGTTCTGCTTGCTAAAATCCAGTGCATTCATTTACTAAAGATGATGGACCACATTTAGCCATGGCCTTCTTATCTTAAGGTTGGGTATATTGCAGCCTATGCTAGATAGACTCTGTGCTTGACCCTAGCATTTTAGATCAATTCAGCATATGCATCCTATAACCAATTGTACTGGACGCTTAAGTTCAACATTTCCCACCTCAATTGTTTCAGCTGTTTTCATCTCAAGCAAGGCTCCATTCAACTGCAAAGGTTTCAGCATAATCGTGGCATCTGTCTCCATAGTAAGTGTCTCTTCCAACTCTCTCCCAAGAGGCCTGCATTGTCACCAGTTCAGTTGGTTGATCAATCCCCTTTGTTTTTGTATTAGGTCATTGCTCTAGTCTGTGCTTGGCAGCTAGATACAGGAAAGAGTTGCAGAAGTGCAAATTGTGACGATGTTGGATCCTCCTCAATCGAAGAATCTATCCAAGCACCCCTTCTTACGGGCACCAGAAGGTAGGTGATCTTCGCTCCATCTATTGACAACCAAGATCCTAGACAAGCATGTCTGATTTTTGTCATAGAAGACATCCCTTTGCCTATGTACCTCTCTATCACATACACATACGTTACTGTACTATATATAATAGTCTACGTTACTGTATTATATGTACTATATATTATAGTCTAGCAATAGGGAGTATGTATTGTATTTATGGCCAACTGTTGAAGACATGAATAATGGTCTGCAGTTTTGTTTTTTCTCAATGCACTACACACAGCAACTTTTCATAATTAACCCTTTCCATAAACTAATTTATGGAAGAAAAACAAAAAAGTGAAAAGCTTACTCTTTCCTTTCCAAGCTTCTAAGTAACCAATAAACCCCTAGGAATTCGGACAATCGAGAGCAACGGTCAAGAATTCAGCAGATACATACAATCGGAAGGTCAGTCCCATAATGCCAGCTAAAACTTTCAATGTACATTCTTAATTTTCCTTAAAACTTTCAATGTACATTCTTAATTTTCCTTAATAGACACGATTACTATGATATGAAAATATTAATTATGATTAATTAGGAATAATAAATATAATATCCCCATTCGTGCCTTGAAGGCAAGGCAGGCTATAGTGAAGTTCACGCTTTCCTTGTCTCCAACCATACACACACCAATAAGGAAGCTACACTCAAATAATTATCAAATCAAATCGAAATTCAAAAATTTAAAACTAAGAACTCTAAACACATTAAAATAAAGGCAGATGTCATCATCATGATAATAGAGAATTTAGCATAACGGTCCACATCATCCCCTTTTATATTCATCATCATCTCCACCACCTAAAACCCTTTTCCCTTTTTTTTTTTTCCCCTAAAAAAACTAAAACATAAAAATAAAATAAAAATAAAAGCACCACCACCACCACCCGAGCAACACCCCCAGCGACATCCAAGCCCTCGATTCGAGAGGTCACAACCATAAAGATCAGCGATCATCATCATCATCGAATTTAACGGACGCCTAGATCTTGTCGAGCTTGTCGGCCTTGACAACGGGGTTGGCACGTGCGATTGCCTCCCTGCCGGCAGCCTTGAAGTCGAACCCGCACGCGTGCTGCTCTGGGTACCGGTGGGCCCCGCAGTAGGTGGACCCGCACCGGCACTTGAACCCCGTCAGCCCCACCTTCTTCCTGCACGCCCAGCACCTGTTCGCCGCCGGTGCCGCCGCCTCCTTCCTCTCCTCCGCCACCGCCGGGGCGGCGCTGCCGGCCGCCTCAGCAGCAGACACCGGCGCCGTCACAACGACGGACGATGATGCAGATGGCGGCGACGGCGCCTGGAGAGACTTCTCAACCGCGATCTTGGCCGACGACGCCTGCTCCTCCTTGAGGCGGAAGTCGCGGTAGCACTTGGAGCAGAGATTCAAGGTCGCCGGGCTCCCGAAGAACCCGCAGTTGTTGGCGCAGAGGCGGTGGCCCTCTTGGCATCGCTGCTCTTCAGCCATCTTCCTTCTTTCGATCTAACGAAATTCCAAATCAAAGGTCAAATATATAATAAAAAAATTTACAGATCTAAAGGCAAAAAAAGGAAAAAGGAATCCGAGATCGAGTAAAGCTAGATCATCAAGCAATCGATCAGAACAAGAAATTCTTTGGAAGACAAATTACCTTTAGGATCGAGATTGGATTGAGAGAGAGGGAGAGAGAATTGGGGATTTTGAATCGATAAGGATGAGATTTGGGGGGAGAGAGAGGGAGGAGAAAAAGGCGATAAAGGCGGTTGGTTATGGGGTTGGATCTGGAAAATTCAAAGCACACACAGGACACAAATAAATAGAGAATATAAGAAATTTCTTTTTTTAAAGAAATTTAAATGATGAAAGAGTTTATATGAAATTGAAAAAAGATTAAACAACCAGGTCAGCTGTGTATATTTTTTTTTTTGTAAACGTACTCCGTACGATATTCTACATGAGACTCCATTTCTTGTCACCTTCGTCCCTCTACATTAACCATATTCCAGAAATGCCCTTTGAATTTCTCGCCATTTACGAGGGAAATTTTCATGGTGGGTTGGTAAATTAAATGGAAGGGACGAGGGTGATATTGGAATGACAGCTGTCCGAACGGCGGCAGCAGCTCAGCACTCCAAACTGGACTGGGCCTCATGGCGGGCTGACCGCGATCAGCCTCCCGTGGTGCGGATTTATTTTTAGAACTTAAATTAATATATAAAAAATAAAAGGGATTTTTACATATCCGTCCCTTATTTTTGAATTTAGTCCCCCAAATCTTCACATTTATAATTTAGTACCAAAATCCTTGTTACCTCACTTGTTTCTGTCCAAATTTTCCATTATACCTCTGAATTACTTCAATTTAGTCTTTCCTTCCCTCTACCTCCTCTCTTCCTTTTCCCATTGGATTCTCCTCTCCATTGAGCATAATGGAGATCACAACTATTTATTTGTGGTGATCTCAATGGACATGTAGAAACTAGTCGTAATGAGTTTGATAGTGTACATGGAGGATTTGGTTTCGGAGAAAGAAATGAAGCATGTAGTTCAATTCTAAATTTTGCTTTGTCTTATGATTTAATTTTAGCGAATACTTGGTTTAAAAAGAGAGTTTCTCACTTAGTTACTTTTAAAAGTAGATCGAATGCAAACCAAATAGATTTCTTTTTAAGTAGGAAGATAGATAGAGTTAGTTGTATCGATTGTAAGGTAGTGCTAGGTGAGAGTGTAGTTACCTAATATAGATTCTTAATTTTAGATATTCAGATTAGACAGAAACTTAGAAAAATTAAGTGTAAATTAGATCCTAAAATTAAGTGATGGCGATTATAAAGCAATCAAAAAGTTTTTGTAAATAGAGTAGTACAAGAAGCAGATTGGAGGGACCATAATGATCCTAATGTAACATGAAACAAAATGACTAACTGCATTAAAAGAATAGCTAAAAATATATTTGGTGAGTCGAAGGGCGGTACTCCACCATGTAAGGATACATCATGGTGGAATGAAGAAGTAAAAAAAGCTATTAAAATCAAGCGAGACCTAGAGATTTGAAGAATAATAATAATAATGGAATAATTTTTGAGAAGTATAAACTAACAAAGAAGGAGGCTAAGAATGCTGTTCGGGATGTAAAAACTAAATTATATAAACAAGTGTACGAGAAGTTAGATAATAAAGAGACTAAAAAGGATATATATAGAATTGCTCGAATAAGAGAGAGAAAGTCTAAAGACTTATGTACTGTAAAGTATATTAAAAATTAGGATCAGACAGTTTTAATTCGAGACGAAGAGATTAAAGAAAAATGAAAAAATTATTTTAATAGATTATATAATGGTAGTTTTACTCAAGATTTGTGAGATCTTACTATTCAATGTGAGTATATGAATTGTATTTTTATGCGCAGAATCAAAGAGTCTGAAGTAAAAGAGGTTTTGAAGAGGATGAAATCAAGAAAAATTGTTGGTCCAGATGAGATTCCTATAGAGGTATGGAGATACTTAGCATGGATTGGTGTGAGGTGGCTAACAGATATTTTTAAAAAGATTTGGCAAAATAAGAAAATGCTAAATGAATGGAGGAAGAATACCCTAGTACCTCTATATAAGAATAAGGGCGACATTCAGAGTTGTTCTAATTATCGGAGAATAAAACTCATGTGTCACACTATGAAGTTTTGGAAAAGGGTAATTGAACATAGATTGCGACAAACTGTTAAAATATGAGAGAACCAGTTTGGATTTATGCCGGGACGATCGACTGTACGCCCGAAAATTGCATCTTTGATTCCATTGCAAAAATTATTTGATTACAACGAATATTTAAGATTACAAAAATTCCGAAGAATTACAAGAACGGGAATATTAGTTTATTCCCTTTTTTATGTGGGTTCGGGTGGCGGTGGAGTCTCGTTGCTGCCTCCGTTGACCGTCCGACCAGGAGAAGATGGCTCTGCTCTTTTCTTTGATCTCACGAGCTCGCCCGAAATCTTCCCAAAGTCCAAGAATCCAAAAATCAAAAGTCCTTTCTTCCGTTAAATTTCTGTATTTTATAGACCGAAGAGACTTGAAATCCTGCTTGATTCCTCCTGAAAAAGCGGATCACGGGATGTCAGGAAAATAAAATAGGAAATAAAACAACGGAAAACAACGAAAAACAACCCGCGGGTGGCAACCCGCGGGATCGCCCCGCGGGTTGCCACCCGCGGGGGCTCCCGCGGGTTGCATCCCGCGGGCGCACCCGCGGGTTGCATCCTGCGGGCGCTCCTGCAACCCGCGGGTGTGCCCACTTAGCAAAATTAGGGTTTTTTTTTTTTTTTTAATTTATTTAATTATTTTTAGTGTCTACATAACCCCCTCCAAAGTTTTTGAAGTTCTGTATTGAACCGTACTGAATTTCGAAATACTTTGGATTTTTTAATTTTGGTTATAGACTTTTTAAAAGATTTGGTCGATAGGGATAACTGTTAATATATTTATTTATTCCATAACAAGCAGATGTATGATTTTAACGTACTCATTAGAGGACAAGCAGAGGTATAATGTTAACGTGCTTATTTTAGGTCAAGCAGAGGTATAATATTAACGTGCTTATTTTAATCCTAACCGTTCAGTGACATCTAGTATGACGAATCAGGAAAAGACAGAGGTGACATTAAACGTGTCTTGGAGCTTAACCTATTCAGAGGATCTGGTCGTGATAGGGACAAGCTGACTAAACAGAGGTGACGGTTAACGTATTTAGTTTTGGAATCGGACTATCAGAGGTAACTGTTAACTTGATAGGGAGATGATTTTCGTCAGAGATAATTTTCAACTTAACGATATCAAAAGTACGTTCATCAGAGGTTGTAATGTTGGACTTGATGAAGTGTGAATTTTCTTTTCTGTCAGAGGTGAAATCTTAACGTGACAGGGGAGGGATTTAATCGGATCTTATCTCATTTGATTTTGAATTATGATGTCAGAGGTATGATTTTAACTTGACAAATATTTTGGAGTGTCGCTTGCTCTGTTGGGGCAAAATGACAAGAAAGGTTTTGCTGTCAGAGGTGAAATCTTAACGTGATAGGAGATTTATCTGATTAGGATTTTTAGCAAACCCCAAGCTATCAACGGGTTTGATTTGCCTTTACCAACTACCGTTTGAGTCGGGCTAGCCATGCTATTCCCCTCAGCATGGTGAGTTGTCAAGGATTTCGTTTGGGTTTAAATACCAAACTTTTCCTCTTCCCTTTGCCTTAGCAGCTTAGGGCAGTGATGTATTCTTATATTCGGATAAGAATACTGTTGTGACAGATTTATCGTGAGATTTTTAGCAAACCCCCAACTATCAACGGGTTTGATTTTGCCTTTACCAACTATCGTTTGAGTCGGGCTAGCCATGTTATTCCCTTCAGCATGGTGAGTTGTCAAGGATTTCGTTTGGGTTTAAATACCAAACTTTTCCTCTTCCCTTTGCCTTAGCGGCGTTGGGCAATTCATACTTTTTACCCCCAGTATGGTGGGGTTGACGAGAAATTTATTCTCTCCCCGTAGCCTTGTCGGCGTTGGGTAATTCATACTTCTTACCCCCAGTATGGTGGGGTTGGCGAGAAATTTATTCTCTTCCCGTAGCTTTAGCGGCGTTGGGCAATTCATACTTTTTACCCCCAGTATGGTGGGGTTGGCGAGAAATTTATTCTCTTCCCGTAGCCTTATCGGCGTTGGGTAATTCATGCTTTTTACCCCCAGCATGGTGGGGTTGGCGAGAAATTTATTCTCTTCCCGTAGCCTTAGCGGCGTTGGGCGATTCATGTGTTTTTTTTTTTTTTAATTTTATTATTTTATTATTTTTTTATATGGGGGTTTAAATTAACCGCCCTGAGCTCGTTTTGGGAATTGTTGTGAGCTCAAGTGGTACCTTTAGACCACACACATTAGATGTGTCGGAGTTAGCTCTAACTCCTTTTTTGTTCAGCTTTGAGCTGAACTGCTCCAGCGTCAATCAACGCTTGAATTTTATCTTTTAAGATAAAACAATTTTTTGTGGGGTGACCTACAATCTGATGGTACAGGCAGTAATTCGGATCGTTAGTTTTCCCTACTTCTTCAGGTCTCTTGCTCTCCGGCAATTTAAGCATCTTGCGTTTGGTGAGCAGATTGAACATAGTAGCAGTATGTTCATCCTTGAACGAATACTGCTTTTGAAGTCTGGGCGACTTTGCTGTGTTGCTTGTAGTTGGCCATGGTTTCTGCTTCAGTGTACTTTCTACCGCCATTGCCGTTATGTCTTTCCCTTTTGAACGGGAAAAATGGAACGGAGATTCGTTTGCACCTTCTCCGGTTGCAGACTGTTGCATTTCGAGACGTCGAAGTATTTCTTCGGCCTGTTCGCCCTGCTTAAGCAGATCCTTCCATGACTTGGATTCGACCGAACCCATCTTGTCTAAGATATCGGTCAACAAATTATGTCTGCAGGTTTCCACAAGCGTATCCTGCGTCATGCCATGTGGGCATCGAACGGAAAGTTCTCGGAACCGCTCGACATAAGTTTTGACCGTTTCGCCTTCTTCTTGCTTCGCTGCTAGTAAAGATAATATGGAGACTTCTGTATCATCTTCAAAGAATCGGGCTAGGAACTCACGTTCTACATCAGCCCAAGATTTAATTGTTCCCTGGGGAAGTTGCATAAACCAGGTAAATGCGGGCCCCCGTAAAGTGCTCGCAAATATCCTAGTTATAGTTGGATCATTCCCCATGAGATGTCCTGTCTGTGAGAGGAAATAGAAGATGTGTTGCTGCGGCGAACTTTTACCGTCGAATGATTGAAGATTCAACGGTTTATATTTTGCAGGATAGGGTACGGTCTCCCATTCTATGGGATATGGACGGACTACCCCCACCTCTTGTAGCTTTTTGCGATGAAGAAGAGCTTGTAATTGGTTCTCCATCTTCTCTATTTTCTCTGCGTGAGGATTGAGGATAACTTTCACTTCCTCTTCCTCTCTTGAATGAGGAGGCACTTCTTCATCTTCGTCTTCGCTGTCTTCATTTATTTGGACAGGCCGTTTTCCTTTCTGCCGACTAGAAATGGACGGCGATGATTGGTTCTTTCTAGTTTGAGCCAGCAACTCAATCAAAAGTTGTTTCATTTCTTCTATGGTCTCCTCGTGCTGTTCGAGAAGTTTTTCTTGTCTCTCAAGCCTTTCAGAGACTTCTTCTAGAAGCGCGCCCTCTGGTTCGATAGAAACTCCTTTTGATCCTGGAGTAATTTTCTTATCCGAAAGGTTGTTTCCGACCACCTTTTTGCCTTTATTAACCATATTTGATGAGACGGCAGGTAGATCGGTTCCAGAGCACACCCTCTTTATTGTCCGTATTCCTTTGGATTCGGTGACCCGCTCAAAAACGGACCGTCTCGGATGGCACTCGCAGTTTGATAGAACAGTTGAGATTAACTGTTCGCATTGGCATTGAGGAGTATTCTGTGCAGAGTTCTTCTTCCAATTGAGGTATTCTCTCAAGTCTTGAGATATCTTCTCCTCTCTATTTGCAACCTGACGCCGCTTGCGTCGCAAACTTGGTTCATAATACTGGAGAGTCTGCAATATCTCAGGGCTGAGCTCTTTTCCAGCATCAGATTGTTCCCCAACTCTCCTGCGGATTCTTCTGGAGTGCACGTTGTCCTGAGTAGTTGTATGGGCCCCAGATGCCTCTGATAGAGAGATTAAAATTTTTGGTGCATGTTGCATGCTCGCCATAGACGTGCTCGAGGAGACATGAGAGTTGTGTTCATTGAACGTAACCCGTCGGTGGCATCTGCGGGATGCAACCCGCGATTGAAATTGCAGATTTGTACCCAGATTTGTACCCGTGGTTGCAACCCGGAGGTTGGCACCCGCGGTTGGAAGCGGCGGGTTGGCACCCGCGGTTGGCAACCGCGGGATGCCACCCGCGGTTGGGAACCGCGGGTTGCCACCCGCGGTTGGCAACCGCGGGTTCCCACCCGCAGTTGGCAAGAGCGGGATGCCACCCGCGGTTGGGAACAGCGGGTTCCCACCCGCGGTTGCAACCCGCGGGTTGCCATCCGCGGTTGCGACCCGCGGGTTTGCGCCCATGGAATTACTTCCGGATTTTTTTACTGTATTGGAGTTTTCTGCAATTTTTTCTGTATGATTTAGGCGTGCTCGTTGAGTTTTACGCCTTAAATTTCTCTTTTGGGAGCGGGTCAGGGACTGGTTTGACTTTTGGCTTGACTTTGGAACGGGCGATAACGCCTCGTAAGTTTCAACGGGCGATGACGCCTCGTAAATTTTCATAGGCGATGACGCCTTTTGATTTCCAGTGGGCGATGACGCCTCACCTTTTTTCATCGTCACCCGGCGATGACGCCTAGGCTCCGAATCAGAGGAGGAAAGAAATTCCTCATATTTTTGCTGGTCAACTTCTATGACCAGCATCTCAACCATTGAGCCAATCGGCACCCGGTCGGACTGCGCCACCAAATTCTCTGTGGTAAACAGAGGAGCTCCCACTGTGATCGCCAGTTCTTGTACGCCAGTTCTTGTACGCCCGAAAATTGCATCTTTGATTCCATTGCAAAAATTATTTGATTACAACGAATATTTAAGATTACAAAAATTCCGAAGAATTACAAGAACGGGAATATTAGTTTATTCCCTTTTTTATGTGGGTTCGGGTGGCGGTGGAGTCTCGTTGCTGCCTCCGTTGACCGTCCGACCAGGAGAAGATGGCTCTGCTCTTTTCTTTGATCTCACGAGCTCGCCCGAAATCTTCCCAAAGTCCAAGAATCCAAAAATCAAAAGTCTTTTCTCCCGTTAAATTTCTGCATTTTATATACCGAAGAGACTTGAAATCCGGCTTGATTCCTCCTGAAAAAGCGGATCACGGGATGTCAGGAAAATAAAATAGGAAATAAAACAACGGAAAACAACGAAAAACAACCCGCGGGTGGCAACCCGTGGGATCGCCCCGCGGGTTGCCACCCGCGGGAATCCTCCCGCGGGTGGCAACCCGCGGGGGCTCCCGCGGGTTGCAACCCGCGGGAATCCTCCCGCGGGTGGCAACCCGCGGGGGCTCCCGCGGGTTGCTTCCCGCGGGGGTTCCCGCGGGTTGCAACCCGCGGGAATTCTCCCGCGGGTTGCTTCCCGCGGGGGTTCCCGCGGGTTGCAACCCGCGGGTGCTCCCGCGGGTGCTCCCGCGGGCGCTCCCGCGGGTTGCATCCCGCGGGTGCTCCCGCGGGATGCAACCCGCGGGTGCAACCCGCGGGTGCAACCCGCGGGTGTGCCCACTTAGCAAAATTAGGGTTTTTTTTTTTTAAATTTATTTAATTATTTTTAGTGTCTACATCGACGACAGAAACTATTCATTTATTTCGTCAACTTAAAGAGCGATTCCGAGAGAGAAATAGAGATTTGCATATGGTATTTATTGATTTAGAGAAAACCTATGATAAAGTTCCACGAGAGATAATTTGGTAGATACTGATAAAAAAAAGAGTTTCCATCAAGTATATCGACATAATTAATGACATGTATGATGGAGTAGTGACCAATATCAGAACATGTGGCAGTTTAACAAGTGATTTTTCTATCACAATTGGATTACATCAAGAATCTATATTGAACCCATTCTTATTTGCTATAGTGATGGATGAACTTACTAAAACCATTCAGGATGAGATATCTTGGTGTATACTACTTGCTGATGATATTTGTCTTAGTTGATGAAACAAGAGAATGGGTAAATGTCAAGTTAGAGTTATGGAGGCATACATTAGAATCTAGAGGTTTTAAATTGAGTAGGTCTAAAACAGAGTATACGGAGTGTAAATTTAGTAAACGCCGGACCATAAACTATAATGCTGTAAAATTGGATGGACAAGAGATTCAAATGAGCAGTCAGTTTAGATATTTGAGTTCTATTATTCAGAATGATGGAGAGATCGATAATGATGTTAACAATAGGATACAAGCTGGCTGGTTGAAATGGAGAAGGGCAATGGAAGTTTTATGCGACTGTAACATTACGTTAAGATTGAAAGGAAAATTTTATAGGACCGATATTAGGCCAACTTTATTATATGGTACGGAATGTTGGGTTATAAAGAAACATCATTCACAGAAGATAAGTGTAGCAGAGATGTGCATGCTCCGTTGGATGTGCGGCAACATTAGGAGAGATAAAGTGAGAAATGAAGATATTCGTGCTAAGATAGGTGTAGCTCCCATCAATGAGAAAATGCGAGAAAATCGCTTACGATGGTTTGGTCATGTGCAACGTAGGCCTACAAGTGCACCAGTTCGAAGAGGAGAGTTTATCAATGTAGGACAAGTTAAAAGAACGAAGGGAAGACCGAAGAAAATATGGATGGATATGATACGCAAAGATATGGAGTCTAAATGTTTAAATAAGGAGATATTACTTTATAGAAATGAATGGAGAAGGAATATCAAAGTGATCGATCCGGCGTGATTCTTTTTTTGGTTAATGTAGCCTACCCCCCAAATACTTGGGATAAAAGGCTTAGTTGTTGTTGTATTCTCCTCTCCATTCTTCTCCTCTCTTTTTTCCCTCCCACTTAATTTCTAAAGTGAAGTAACTCAGAGGAACCCAATAAGAAAAGGAAAGAGAGAGATAGATGAGAAGAATGGACAGGAGAACCAATACGAAGAGGAAAAGAGGAGGAAGAAAGGAGGGAGGATAAAAGTGAAGTAACTCAAGGGTATAACAGAAAATTCGGACAAAAAATATGGCTAGGGACTAAAGTGATGTAACTTAAAGGATTTGGGAACTAACTTATAAATATGAAGATAAGGGGGACTAAATTTAAATTTTTAAAGTAAGGGAGAGATATGTAAAAACCCCAAAATAAAAAGAATAAAATGAGATGGCCGCAGCTGGAAATGGTACATCCAAGTTTGTTTTGACACGTGTCTGCTGATACCCATCATGCCCTACGTGGCTGAAAAACAAAATGGCCACGTGTATCTAGTGCGCATTTCCCTACTGTTTATTTATTTAGTATGGAACTGACGTTCCCACATTTTCTTCTTTTCGTTAGTTACAATACTTTAATTGGTTTGGAGATTGGGTTAAGCTTAACAATACGTGTCCCGTCTTCTTCTCTTTTGTCACTCTTCTAAATTGTGTGTGTTTGTTTGTATGCAACTAAAGTGGAAGTAAGACTATTTCTTCTACTACTTCATGTATTTATTTAACTAAGAAAAAAAATTAAAATTTACTTATATCAGGATGATATGAATTTTACGTGACAACTCTACTATCATTTTTTTCTCACCTTATTTTCTAGGAGAAGAGGTCCTGAAATTCTTGAAACATGACAAAGTAATATATTATATTAAAATATTATAATTACTTTTCTAATCTAATATATGAAATAAATATAATATTATTATTAAAATATTTTATTAAATAATAAAATAATATTATTTTTACTTCATAATCTACTTTTTACTTCTAAGATTTAGCACACAAACAATAGAATTCTATTAAAAAATAGTTCTTCATAAGCGCTTCTATTTTAAAAGCTATTTCAATTTTTCTTTCTTACTTTCTATAATTCCAACACCTAAATAATTTAGGCTCTTAGTAGAAACTTTGCGTCTCATCGTATTTGCAGGCAATTGCCAAAATTGTATCCTAATTAGATATTAGATTTGGATTTATATGTTTATATTTACAAGATAATATTTAAAATATTCTATTGACGATGGTTAAACTGCATACAGTACCAATTAGATTAAACAATACGAAAAAGTTAATTGTTCAATACAATGTTTATTATTATTTTTTTCCTATAAAATAATTAATATTGTACTTGAATTTACAACTAATTCAGTTGCACTTTAATTTACAATATTCAGAAATAATTAAAATATTGTCATATCATTTTGTTTTGTCTTGTTTCATGTATGAATTATCAAATTAAATATTTGTTTTATTACGTCCAATAGGATTAGAATTCTACAAGTACATAATAGGAATCTGATTATTATTCAAGCCAAGCTCACAATATTATTTATTTAATGTTACAAGCGATGAAATGGAAACAAAAGAGAAGGCTGAGCACATCACGGCCCGTAGTTTAGGTTAGGCTGGTACAGAGAAGGTGAGGGTGACGCGGATTAGACTCCGCGTGATCAACAGGTGGAGTCGGCAAAGGAAAGAGAGAGTCATATGATTCCAACTCTCATCCCATCCATCCCAAGTTTCATTCTTTGGAGTTGGAAATGGATCAAAAATGTTGTGTCGTCTCAACCAAATACTACGCTTTGTTAAAGTGACTCTGTCAACTTAATTTCCATTCGCGACACGAGTGAGTCCACGCACTGGTGTGAAATGATAAAGGTCGATGAAGGACACCTCACAGTTTGCCTTGACCCGATTCATTGTTATATCTTATTTTATTTTTATTTTCATTGAAAACTTTTTATGTTCCGCTAGGGATGTGTTTGTTTGGCTTATAGAAAAACAAGAAGTGAATGAAAAAAATTAAGAAGTTACTTTCAAAATAGAAGTAGAAAAAAAAGACTTTTTCTTATATTTATTTGCTAATTTTTAAAAGATGAAAGGGTATTAAGAAGTAAAAATAATATTATTTAATTGATTAAACAAAACAATAATTATATTATTTTATTAGTTTTTATATATAAAAAAATAACTTTTGAATATTAATTATTTCATGCAAATAAAAATTATTTTTTTGTCTTGATTCTTTACTTTTTAAATTTTTCCAAGCCATAACTATAAGGAAGAAAAGTTTGGAAATAAAGTGACACATAGGTGTCACATCACTATTTAAGAAATGACTTCTTACTTACTTTTTTACCAAACAAATATTTGAAATAGTAAAAGTAGCGTTATTTTCACTATTTTCATTCTTCTTCCATGCAAACAAACACACCCTAATACAATGTAACAAAATATCTCAATAACATAAAAGTGCCTGCAGACCTCAAAAAAGTTCTAAATACATAGAAATAACTAACTCAGCAAGTACTAAAAAGCAATGCAAAATGGAATTGATAAAAAGTTAGACGAATGAGTTGTCCCATGCCCTCTCCATCGATCGCATTTGTTGTGGGCTTTGTTTGAATGTGAAAAGCAAAGCTTTTTAGAATGTTTTTACAGTATGATATTTTGGAGTGTTTTAGCGGTATGCATTTTGAAGTGGTCTGATTGTAGTTCTTAGAGTGTTCAAATTTATACTTGGGAGTTTAATTTTATCATGGATTTTCGTGGGTTCATAAACAAATAAAAGATAAATATACCCAATTAAGAAAAAAGAAAATACCTGAGAAAGAATTGGAACAATAAAAAAAATTGGATATTTTTTGATAGATAATTTAGAACACTTCAAAACACTCTGATTTGGAGTGTTATAAAAAAAAACACTCCAAAATACCTACTTATGTATTTTGGGATGTTCTAAAAACATATCAAAACACTTGTCAAAAAATTCATAAGTAAGTAATTTTATGAACATTTCATAATACATCCTTTCAAAACACTCCAAAACTAATCATCTAAGCATATCCTAAATGTTTCCAAGTACTCTATTATCTATAAAATTCATACACTCTCAATGCAAACAGGAAATGTTTTGAAAAATGAAGAAGGAAAAGAAAAAAAACTACATGTCATTAAATTCTCACTTCTAACCATTTAATTATATTGTGATTTTTACATGTCTTTTAATAGAATCCTCACTTCTCTTGAGGATCATTTATATCACAACTTTTACATATCTTGTGATAAAATTGTTTGCTCTTAACATGACTCAAAAGGAAAACAAAGATGACGATGAGAAATAAAATGAAAAACTTGGGGGTGTTCGAGAACTACTCCATCCGTGTTTTTTATGTAGTTGTTGTTGATGAATGCTGAAAGCAGATATAGTAATAGACGCGTCCACGAGCCAAATTTTGGCCTTCTCTATACAAAATTTTGAAATAGAAAAATAAAAATTTTATTTTTAATTCAAAATTTTGTATAGGACGGACTAAAATTTGGCACGTAGACGCGTCCATCACCATCCCTAGCTGGAAGTGATGATCTTAAGTTGCGGAAGATCCAAATTTTGCTGTCCACCCCAACTTAATTACCAACCAGTAAACCCAAGACAATGCGAAAAAGGCCCAATTTGAGAAGTAAAATCTCTTCGCCTCTTCATAAATAAAATTAAAAAAAAAAAGTTAATTCAACAAGAAGGCATTAATGGAAGAAAACAAAAGTGTGGCTTGAGGGGTAAAAGGATTCAAGAACAAAATGGAGAGGAGGCCTTCGTTAAATAAAGTTTATAACAAATATTAGGACGGTTAATTCATTTTGTATTCATTAAAGAGATATTTCTTAGCATAATTAGTGAGTTAGAATTTTATTTAGGTTTTTTTTAACATTAATCATAAAATAATTTTAGCAAAGCCCCACAATGTTTGACCAAGAGTCCAGGGCGGGAAAAATACAGAAACCTGGATGAATTTACGGCCCAAGTTTACCAACTGTTGGGCTTGCATTTAACATGGGCCTCAATCCAAGTGGTGTTACTCAATTTTTTTTTTGTGTGTAATTATTTCCTTTATACAAAACTTGCATATACAATTTGATATATTAATTGTACCACTGTTTATTATTATGGTGCAGTAAATTTTTGATCATTCTGTAAAACAATTGATATATTATTAATTACCCTTTTCAAAATAAAAGATATATATTCAGGAAAATATTACCAAAAGGAATCTAATCGAAAGAACAAAATGACGCAATTTGATATGTTTAGTGAATTTCCTTGATCCATGAATTGCAATTGCTTCAACTACTAGCTACTAACCAACTATTCCATTTTTATTTTGTTGATTAAAAAAAAGAAAGAATACCAAATGTTCCATTTTTTTTTCCCAACAATACAGATCATAACCGGTAAAACAACGTTTTCACAATCTATTCAGCCTTGTAAAATATAAAAATATAGCGATTTTTTTTTCTCTTACAATTGACATGCATTATAATTAACCTCTACCATTCAAGAGGTGCCACGACCGTCGGTGAAGCCTGACTTGTTGAGAGTTGGCTATGCGAGATCCCAAACTAAAAAGATCAGACTAAGTCTTATTCGAAAAATAGACCCACTCGCTAAAGGAAAAATTTAAAATTCAATAGAATAATATAAGAAAAGGAAAAATAATTAGACCAACTTTTTATGATGGACATTAGGCATAGAGCCACAAGACCATAGTTCAAAAAAAAAAAAAAAAAGTAACTGCTTGTGTGTTTTAGAGTCCAAAAGCATGCAACAAAAATGACGCCGGCATGAAATTTTATTTGTCTTTTTATTTAATTTATTTTTTAAATAATAGTAGGCAAGTTGATGTGCCGGCCTCTGACTTTACAAAAGAGCTTGCTTTGATACATAGTTCAAGCCTCAGGGCCTGCATAAATTTTACTACTATAAATTAAACAGTGTATTAATTATTCTTGTTCATATTAGAAGTTTGTGGAGATGATGAAACAGAATATCTTTCCCATTCTTTTATTTGGTTGCTTCACTTTTACCCATCTATCCTAGGACGTAAGCAAATATAAATACTCCAATGCCCATTCGAATCCATACTAGTATATTGATGAATATAGTTATTTATCTCTTTTCCATTTAAAAATATGGTATGAATGTTTAATAATGTTTACCATATCCAACATATTAGAATAGATATCTAGTTAACATCAAAATATATGTGACTAATACTATACAACTAATAACATAATTTAATATTTCGAAACATATTAAAACGAAATGTTTTCTATATTAAAAGACTAAGTTACTAGAATTTGTATCATTTTTCTTTCAAAACTATTGTCGTAACTAACATTCAATCGTCAAAACTCAGTATGTCTTTAAGTCATGTCCGTACGAATGGCCACAGCAGCCATCGTAAAATCTCATTACCAGACTTGGAGCCTTGCTGCTGTTATATCTGCGTGACCACAGGTTCTGATCAAATTCCCTTCTTCTTTGGATGATTTGTACGCAACAATTACTAGATTTTCTTCATTTATGCAGCTATCTATCGAAGATAGCAAGCATGGGACGATTATAATATATTCAGATGGCTCTCAGGCCACACCAGTTGACTACGGACCGGGACATCTAAATCCTACTCAGCAATCGATCCTGGTTTGATCTAGACTTTGGACTCAACAAAGTTATCAGTTTCCTCTACAGCAGTGGAGCCAGTCCAGCAGGATTGAAGAACTTTAGCGGAGAGCCCACAAAGTGCAGCAGCACTCACCTGACCCCTACATCATTAAAGTTTGCACATGTGCGCGCGCGCGCACACTGAAAATTGAGCCGGCAATATGTGTTGATTTCTCTCTGCTCTTCTGTCTAATCGTTGCACACAAATCACAGACAAATACAAATTGCAACTAAAGAAGCATAATGACTATCATCTAAAAATGACAAATACATATATATAAGAATGATATATGGTGAGCTAACATTCTTATTATGAGCTAGGCATATGGATTACTCGATTTGAAGATCCACACCGTCCATCTTGATTTGCATGTCAAAAGATACATGTGTGAAATTTTGTACAGTTGGAGCCTTCTAACTAGTATTTTCAACACTTGCAGTTTAATTATTTGATCTATGTTTTAGAAGGCTCCAAATGACTATATTTATATTCACATATTTTTCGTGTTATGTAGAACAAAATGAACCGTGCCGGTTGTTGAGTGGAGTAATTGATTGGACTAACTCATGATAAGAATCTTAATTCGCCATCTCATGATATCATTACTCTCTCTCTCTCTCTCTCTCTCTCTCTCTCTCTCTCTCTCTATATATATATATATATATATATATATATATATATATATATATATATATATATATATCATAATAATTTCCAAAGTAAATGGAAGAAATAGTATGCGCAAAATAAAATAACTACACAAATACTCTATGCCCACAAAAAGATGCACACAAGCTTCAAATCTTCAGATCTCAACTTCTAAAATAACAAGACATGCTTCAGACGTCGGAGGGGAATCCGAGACCAACACATGTATGATTCTAGAATGCTGCTATGACGAAGGTCCATGGTAAGTTTATGTTTCATATTTTCATTGGCTATATACGCTGTTTGCTGCTTGTGCACAAGAGTTTAACAAATCCTAATAGATCTCACTAGCGGAAATTAAAATTAGATTAAGATTAGCGTCAAAACGTCCAGCTTGCATGCATGTCATTGGACTTATCTCAAGGGGACCGTCGAGGCTATAAAATGTCAAAACACTTGGGGTTGTCAATCAAATTAGCACACCATCTCTCTTCTTCATCATCACTTACTCGCACAATGAGGTCCATTCTCCCCATTATTGCTAGCCTTTGCCTTCTCATATTTAGCTTAGCTTTGGTCCATGGATCAAACACTAGAAAGGTAATTAATCAATTATTAAGCATGAGATATTAACATATAAATGTAGTGTGTACACTAATTATTTGTCTAGTTAATTTAATCCTACTATATTTGCTTTTCATGACAGCTTTACATTGCATACATGGGCACAAGATTGGAGGCTAACGCCAAAGCTGCGATCTCGGCCAACAAGGCTCTCCTTGCTTCAGTCTGGTACCATCATACGTTAATTTAGGCAATAACGCATATTATGATCCCCAATTTCTTCTAGTTATAGGTTTTAAATTTTAATTTAATCCAGTGATGGCAAAGAGACGACAGAGGAAGTTCATCATTACCGCAAGAGCTTCCGGGGTTTCTCGGCCATGCTCACGCCAGAGCAGGCTCGCCGGTTGCAAGGTCAGTTACGCTCCTTCAACCAAAAACAAGAAGACAGCCAAAGAAGATGGTTTTGCCTTCATTGACATTGCCATTCTGTTAATGTAGTTGCTGATAAAAATAAATGAATATTGGTTTTAATTTGAAGGTGTCCACATGCAATGATGTAGTTAGCTCGACGTTCGACCAATAGTGAATGATAAAACACAAAAATTCACATGTAGGAATTTTCCCACAAGATACGGGGTTTAGTATAAGATCTACTACAATGTCATCTGACCTTAAAGGGATCAAAATATACTCCAATTCCCCAATTAAATCACTGACTAATACTATAATCACTCGCATACCCAAATATATCAACGGGGTAGTTGGGTATCACACACTGACTGATAAAGGAAAGATTTTTTTTTTTTTTTTTTTAGATTATTATACTCTAAATAATTATCATAATTTTTAATTATAATGCATAAAGAAGAATAAAATCAGAGGAAAAAAACGTTTGCAAATCATATCATTTACCTGCAGATAAGAAGGAAGTGATATCAGTGTTCGAGAGCAAGACACACGCAGTCCATACTACACATTCCTGGGATTTTTTAGGAGTTAATCCAATCTTCGGCCATGAATCTTCGGTAAAACTTGAATCAGATATCATCATCGGTTCCATCGACACCGGTAATTACTGCAGTAACTTTACTTCCCTGTAAATTTTTTATGACTTTAAAATGGAAATATAGATGTATTGAGAGAAAATGTTGTCATTTTTACTTACAGGAGTCTGGCCAGAGTCCGAGAGCTTCAAGGATACAGGCTTAGGACCAGTTCCCCGTAGATTCAAGGGGAAATGCATCACCGGAGACAAATTCACTCTTGCACACTGCAACAAGTAAGTTACTGGTTTTACTCTTCACTAGTTTTGCAAAATATTATTGTAGATTCTACCAAACTAACCTCGACATACCAATGGCAGGAAAATAATTGGCGCCCGATACTACTCAAAAGGATTTGAGGCTGAGAAAGGTCCACTAGAAATTTTCGGTGGCCCCTTCTTCCGGTCGGCCCGTGATGCTGATGGCCATGGAACCCACACATCCTCAACTGCTGCAGGTGCTCCGGTGGCCAATGCAAGCTTCCTAGGCATTGGGGCTGGACTCGCTAGGGGTGGCGCTTCAGGTGCTCGCTTAGCAATCTACAAGGCGTGCTGGTTCAATCTCTGCACTGATGCCGACCTCCTCTCAGCCCTCGACGATGCAATCAAGGATGGTGTTGATATCATATCTATATCTATTGGACCGGACCCGCCTCAGCCTAGCTTTTTTCAGGACGCTATCTCTATCGGATCGTTTCACGCTTTCATTAATCAGATACTTGTCTCGGCCTCTGCTGGGAATTCAGGTCTCCCTGGCACTGCATGCAACATCGCTCCATGGATGCTAACTGTAGCTGCCAGCTCCATTGATCGGAGATTCAATGTTAATGTGGTTCTGGGAAATTCAAGAGTCATGAAGGTAAACTTAGAAATCAGTTGCACAGCAATGGATTTATGTACATCTAGGTCAATTGATGAATTAGAAGTGATCCGACAGGGAACGTCGCTGAACCCAGCTGGACTGAAAGGTTCTCATGCACTGGTACTTGCAAATGCCGCAGCAGCTCCAGGAGTTTCTTCTGCTAATGCAAGGTATTATCTTGAATTCTTTTATTTTGGAAGCATTAGCACAATCTACAACTGTTAGGCATCAAAATTTCTCCACAGCTGAACAATTGTTCTTTGCAGCTTCTGCAAGCCCAACACTTTGAACTCGGCAGTGATTAGAGGAAAGATTGTAATCTGCAGCATTGAAAGGATCAGGGACGATAGACCTGAAAAGGCCAGGGAGGTGCAGAGGGCTGGTGGCATAGGGATGATCCTAATTGATCCAATCGGCATTGATATAGTATTTGAGTTTGCCATCCCTTCAGCTCTGATTGGAACAACGGAGGCTCAGGCGCTATTAGCATACGTAACTTCTGCATCGTAAGTGACCCCAGAACCTAGCTAGCATCAATTTGATCAATATACTTCAATCTTTTGATTCAAGGAAGTTAATGCACTTTCTCTGGTTCATCTGAATTTTCAGGAATCCGTTGGGCACTATCACACAGACATTCACTGTGTTGAACCAACATCCTGCACCAGAAATCGCTGTATTTTCTTCTTCAGGACCTAGTGCACTCACTCCAGATATCATCAAAGTACGTATTTTGCCCAGAATGCCGGTCCTTTATCTGATTGAATACCATATCAGCACCTTCTGATGAAAAATCAGCTTGATTTTGAAAAATATTTTGCAGCCTGATATAACAGCTCCAGGAATGAACATACTAGCAGCATGGTCGCCAATATCACTGGTTGATGGAGCTGCAGGACAACGGGTGAACTATAACATCATCTCTGGCACGTCAATGTCGTGTCCCCATGTCACTGGAGCCGCTGCTATCGTGAGATCACGACACCGGACTTGGAGTCCTGCAGCTTTAAAATCCGCTCTCATGACAACAGGTTTGTCCTTCATATTTTCATCTCCTCGTGTCAGTGCTTTAATCTGGTCCTCGCTTTTCTCCATGCATCCAATTGCCATCAATATTTTACTAACCGTTTTGATGTGCACTATATTCAGCCACTGTGACAGACAACACGCAGAAAACCATTCTGAGGTACCCACTTGGCTCATCGGCTACGCCATTTGACTATGGATCCGGGCACCTCAACCCAATTGCAGCCATGCACCCTGGCTTAGTGTACGACTACAATCTCAGTGACATACTCGACTTCCTCTGCAATAACGGTGCAACTTCTGCTGAACTGCGAAATCTCACAGGAAAAGCAGTGTCATGTAAAGGACGGAAAATGCATACTTACAATCTCAACTATCCATCCATAGCAATCTCCAATGTCAAAGGAAAAATGTCGGTGTATCGGACAGCCAAGAACTGTCAAGATGGTTGGTGGACATACAATGTAAGTGTAGAGAATCCTGTGGGCGTCAGCATTAAGGTGGTACCTAGTACACTTAAGTTCAGTAAAGCTGGTCAGGCGAAGAGGTTCCGGGTGGACATTGTTCCTTCTCAGACTACTAATGGGAGCTTTGTCTTTGGTTCTATTACATGGAGAGATGGTCTGCATAGAGTTAGGAGCCCTATTGCTCTTAATGTTGTCTCTATTTAGAAGTATCAAATGTCCTTTAACTTGGACTACGGTTCTATGCCAAGGTAATTTTTTTACTATTCTCAGGATAGTGCTGTTTGCCTCCAGCAATCTTGGATTTCTTATGATTCCATACAGAAAAAGGGAGATTTGGCTTAGTCCGTTACATTGACTTTTGGGGGTTTAGGATGTATTGAGATATTCCATTCTGTAATGATTTCTCACTTCTTTGCATATTGAGCCTAGGTATGTTTTTTTTTTTTTTTCAAATAAAAAAAAAAAAACTAGTGAACCAAATTGAATCTCATTCTCTATGTAAATACAACATCTCAACAGTTCCTAAAACACGCATGATACACGTTGAGTACTAATATATCTGAATGCCGAGAAATGAGCTTAACTATTGTAACACAACATGATCCAAATAGCGGATAAGCAATCCAGATGCGATCACTAAATACACCTTCTGTGATACTTCATGGACGAGGATCAATGATAAAGACTTATCAATCAACGTATCGCTAATCTAACTTCAAAAACTGCCTAACTGCAGCCCCGCTCGCTAAATGAAATGTAGGATGAGAATTACCTCCAATCATCTATACTTCATCCTCACTAAAGTGCAAGTCTAGTGACTGAGATTTTTCTAAATCGCTCTTCTTCTTTATTTGAAATAATAGTCTTTTATATTTAGCCAGATTAATATATTTAATTTTTTAACCTATGAATGGTTTTACAATGTACAATATAAATCTAAATCATTCTTGTACTTAATAGCGAATTAACTCTTGTGAGTTCCCGATATCAGGGATTCAAATTTCAGGAGCCTGTTCATGGCTCAAGTCTGCAGCCTATAGAGGGACATGGATTGTGTAAGCTTCAAAAGGCCAAGCACAGAAGGAAATGGAATGAGGACTTCAGGATGGGCACAGTGAAACTATCATCTATCCTAAGGTAACTGAAAGCAGTAAGATGATTGAAATATTGCAACAGAAACCCAATAGCAATAGGAAAAATAAAATAAAATTTGTAAATTGCAGAGACATAGGGAAAGCAGTAAAATGAAATAATAGTACATCAATGCAGACAAATATGAAGTGCATCAAATGTAAAAGAAAGAAGGAAAACAAACAGAAAGTGCAAAGTAGAGGAAATTGCAATACTTCGATAAAGAGTGCTTTCAGTAGTCTCCTTCAAAGTAAAGAGTGTATTATACAGAGAAGGAAAAGTGCAAAGGACACTGCATGTAAACTATAAGTGGTATAGGAAAGTAAACAAAAAGACAATGCAAATAAATCAAAAGACCAATACTTATCATAGCCGAAGAGAAGATGCTTCTCTTTCAACCTAATTCACTTTTAGATAACCCTAAAAATGTATGTCAATGAACTCTTTTTAATTGGTAGTTCTTACTATACAAATATTAAATATTTCGGAAGCAAGATTCACTAAATTGTGCTATGTGGAGCAACATCATCTACCCATCTCAGTTGTGTTAAGTGTTTATATATAAGTATATTTCCATATTGGATAGAACAAGAAAATTTCATAGCTTTAAGTAGAAAGTTGGGATCACAACATATCAACTTAAACTTTTGTTGGATTGGTTCTCAGTTTTGTACTTGAAATCTATCATGCTTCCAAGGAGACCATGTATTCCCCAATAAGTTGTGTGGATGTCTGAGATGGAAAGATGCAAAAAAAAATGTGGATGGCACTAAGGAGGCTTACACTTAACTTCCCATCTCAATTACTGTAGATGGAACTAGAGAGGCTCATACTTGGCTTTCCATCTCGATTACTTTAATAGCTTTGGCGATATTTGTAAATGATGTTGCACTCCTTGTGAAACTGAAAAGATCCAAGTTAAAGTTGAAATCTAAAGTAGGTATTTTAATGGGAAAAAAAAATACAGTTCCTGCAAAAACAACACGTTAGATCACAAACTACTGGCTGGAAAAATCGTAGTTTGCACAATTGAGGTCAACAATCAGTTTATGGAACCGAAAGCTATACTGGTAAAAGAAGCTGCAGATGAATGGATGATTCTTGATGCTTTAATGCTTGTTGATGTAGCATATTAATCTGTGATCCCCTAGCACATTGATTGGCACGAATTCGATTTTACGAGAATTTTTATGAGGCAAAATAGCTTGACAAGTATTTAAGTTCAGAAAAAGTATTTGTTGCCAAACCCCACGAAACAGCATCCAAGTATTCACTGATAAAAACCCATTTTTTAGAATGAGAACATGTATTAAGACAAGTTAATCATTATGATGGTTATAGACTTATAGATATCAAGTTGCAAAGATCCCTAAAACGATTACAAAACTGAATACCAAACCTGCACCACAAATGTTTGCTTTTTCTCCAAAGGTGTGTAATGTCTTCAATCCAGATATTATCAAGGTACATCATATGTCATGATCTTAAGTTAGAAATAAAAAGAAACTAACCAATACTAAAACTTATCCATTTTTACTCCAAAATACAGCCTGATATTACAGCTCCAGGAGTGAATATATTAGTTGCATGGTCTCCTGTTTCCCTGGTAGCAAATTGGGCAGTAACACGTACAGCATCATATCTGGCCCATCTGTTGCATGCCCATACATCTCAGTTGCTACAGAAATCATAAGATTTCGACACGAGTTGGAGTCCAGCTGCAGTCGTATCTGTTTTAATGCCCACACCCCTCAGGTGCTGCAGTCGTAAGATCTCGACACAAGAGTGGGAGAGCTGCAGTCACGTCTCTCTAATGACGGGCAAAGTCTAGTACTAGTACTATTTGAGAGAATGTCACCAGCTGCTTAAATAACTAACTCAGTTCAAGCATTTACTGAAAAATCTTAGCATGGATCCCCCCTTAGAACCCTTATTTAATGGTTGTCTACAGGAAACATGATGCATATTTAATCAAATAAATCTAGCATTTTGAATTTAGTAAGAATTGATGAACCACAATTATCCGGTTTCTGAATTTGCTCTCCCTAACAATGTTTCCTGCTATTTTTCTACAATTTGTGCAGCTACAGTTGAATACGTGAATGACTCTGTTACGACACCTTTTGACTATGGATCTGGCCACTTGAACCTTACTGTAGCAATAAACCCTGGCCTGGTCTATGACTTTGGAACAAAAGATGTCACGTAGCAATGGTGCCACCCCTGCTGATCTCAGGAACCTCACAGAGAGGCCACGGAGTCGATGACACCACTCCTTCCATCCTACAATTTCAAGTATCCTTCCATCGGCGTGGCTAAAGTAACTGGAAATACATTGGTTGATCGGACATTCAAGAACGTGCATGATGTGTAATGAATCGATGAAGCCTAGGTGGAGAATCAAGCAGGGGTTCACATCAAGCCAGAAAAGCTAAATTTCTCTGCAAAGGGGTAGGGGGAAACTTCAGGATTGATGTGGTGCCGTACAAGCCTATGGTAACTTTGTGTTTGAATCCATTGCTTGGAGTGATGGCACAGACGGGGTCCAAATTGCTATTGGCCTTGATGTCTTTTCTCATAGAGCTCCTCATGTGAATGTGTGTGTGTGTCCAAGCATGCTAGTTACCCATAAAATATACACTTACTGATCAATGTGTTGGCATATATGCTTCTACTGTTTGCAAAAGCCTGTCCTGCTTAGGTTTTGAGCACCACTAGTACTGTCAACATCTTTGTTGACAAATGCAGCAGCGTTCAGTGCTATCAATACGGTTTTTTTCGATCGTTATAATTTGTATCCAATTCCCTACTCAACCAAGAATGCAATAAAATAATGATATAAACATTTGACAAATTGTGATTGCCAAAACTAAACATCTTGCACATTTGAAACCAATCATGCAAAGATAAGCACAAAGGCGGAAAAAAAAATTAAATGACGATAAGAATTATAGTTTTTATCACCTTAAAATTGGCCGGATCCCCCTCTTGTTCTCTGAATGTTCAACCTGAAATCATGAGAGAGAAAAAAAAAGAAGACAATTTTAGCTTTCCAGTGACGTTAATAGGCTTCCCGATTACAGAAAAAAGCAAGGGAAGAAAACCCTAATTTGGTGGAGAGATGCCCGAGAAGGGAGGCGAAGCTCGCCGGCGACGGCAAAAAGAGGTGGCGGAGGCCTGCGAGTGGCTTGAATTTGGGAGACATTACAAGAGAGGGATGAAGAGAACAGGAGAAGGGTTAGAATTTGGGGGAAATTAAAAAAAAAGAAAAAAAGAAAAAAGGTGAAGTGAGGAAACTTATGATAACCCCCTAGTAATAATACCATTTTTAGTAATACCCCCTTCGGCCTGCTAAATTACGGCTAAGCCCATCACAGTTTTTTTCTTTTTTTTTTAACAAATAAGATGAATATTTTGTTTTTATGATTTGTTGACATTAATTAAAACTTGACTATTTTTCACAATAAAAGATTTATATTGAATCTAGGCGCTTGTCTAATCTACTTTATAGCTAACAAGAAATAAATAAATATGTAAATAAAAGTTCATTTTAGTAAAAATGGTAATAAAACTAATAGAAGTTTGAAAGTTGTAAATAATTAGTTGAAAAGCTCAAGTTAATTGTGTTTCGATCTCGATGCAGTTCTACTAGTTCAGTTTTGAATTGAAATAAGTTGTCAATCTTCTAAAAGGAATTTAAAAAGATATTGATGCAGGCAACGAGGGAGAAATTTTAATGTCCGACATTTAATACAACTACTTCTGGCCTACCGAGTGATATTAGCTCTCCGACGTCCGTGTTATGAGCAGGCAGAGCGTCCTATCAAGTGTTGTAAGCGTCAACGTGTTATTATCAAGTGAGTATGATACAGTTAGTCGGGTCCATATATTGTTGGACGATGTATCCATCCAAGTAATTAAAGTTCCAGTCTCACTCAAGATAGATATTTATGTATGATTGTGACATACTCAATATGAGAATAAAGTGGGGTTGTTCGATATACAAAGTGTGGCATACATATGCTGGACTGGCCTGACTGGCCTGATTAGAATCTAATTAACAAAATATATATAGACGATCAGGGGTGGTGAAGTCCCAGCAACAAAATTGAGTTGACAGTTTGAGAATCACCAATCTATCAACAATTTTCCCAGCTCAAGGCATCTCGAGATGAAGCTAGCTAGCTAGCAAGGCATGACTTTCTCAGGACATTATGTAAGTAATAATAATTTATGGCCAACATATATATTCGTCTCTAGTTAATTATTCACCAACCAAAGAGAAAATACAAAACGGGCCGGGCATGCAATAATTTGATATCAGCCAGAGATATAATTATCAGCATGTCGACGATGTTCGTTCCAAACTTTGAAAAGGAAATATTCAAACAAAATAATTTAATATCCGCCATAAATATTCAGCATGTGATGTGCAAGAGTACCGCATTAGAAGAGCCGACATGCATGGTGCCAATCGCAATCCCAAATCCCATCCCTTTCAGTTTCGGATGTCGGCATGGATACAGGTCCACCGAGGGAACGCGCGCGGTGGCCACCCTCAGCCTCGATCTCTGTCTCGTTCTGCGTTTTCATCTAATAGCTCCAACAGAGAGTGTTGTCGGCGAGAATGTCCAATTGCTAGCTAGTTAGCTTGCATGTGAGGGATGCCGGTTGCTCCTCGTACTAAACCTACATGTTCGACAAATGCAAGTACTATTAGCTGCTCTTTAGTTTTTTCTAAGCCTTTCCTTGGGTGAAGTTCCGCCACATTAATTCCATTAAAGATATTTAACATAACATGCAGAAGCTAGCTTACTGTTTCGATGTACATGTATGTATGTACGGTGAAGGTTGATTTATACCGTAACTTTATTATATAGTTTGCAGAATATATATAAAGAGCTGCAGTATTTACCTACACGACTTTTAGGTAGGTAGAAAATCTACACAATGTAATTAGGAGCTAACAGAGATGGCTATGGTATTATCTACACATGGATATCCATTATGAATAGGTTCTATATATTATTTGGACATTCGTAAAGTTTTTATTATCAAAATACATAATGATAAAAGAATCGATATAGTAAGTATCTAAGCTTAAGGTCGGACGCCTGTATCCTACAATATCGATCACATGCATCATTTTAGAGCGAGTCTTCTTAACTCGTGTCTAGGAGTCGGGTCTTTCTCCTGTACCAAAATAATTCGAGCGATATTTCTTAAAAGAATTATATTCTTATTTTTATGTTGTACGTATTACTTGTTCAGAGAGAGAGAGAAGACAAATAAATCATCATCTTTCTCATTTAGCATAACTTGAAATAGTGAATACATGGCCAAAAACATAGATTCACTGCAAGAAAATGGGGAGTTCGTGACAAGAAAAGTCGTCACTAAATACATTATCGTTGCCACTAAAACTCTTTAGTGATGACTTTTAATTATTATGTATAGCTCCATTAAAAATGTCATCCATAACGACTTTATGATCTCGTCGCGAAAAATCTTTGTTTAGTGGCTGTAGATACCTAAAAAAATAAAAATAATAAAATAAAATAATAATAATAATAATAGTAATTAAATTAAATTTAAAAAAAAAAAAAGGAATTCCCGCAGTGGGCCCCGCGGGAATTCCTCCCGCGGGTGCCCACCCGCGGGATTCTTCCCGCGGGACTCCCGCGGGAGAAATCCGGCGAGACACCCTCGGGATCCTCCCGCGGGAGTTTCTCCCCGCAGGAGCGATCCCGCGGGTAGGCATCCGCGGGAGCGATCCCGCAGGTGCCAACCGCAAGTTGTCTTTCTCCTATTCCTATTTTGGTTATTTGCTGATATCTCGTGATCCGGATTTTTTGGAATTTAATCGGATTCGAGGGAAGAATTTGAGCCGAATTAGAAGCGCTCCTCAATATATAAAATTGGGAACGGAGTTCAGAAGGAAAAGAAAGGAAGGAGAGGAGATTCTTTTGGAGAGGAATTTTTCCAGAGACCGGAATCCAATTTTCCAGAGGCCGGAGTCCAAAAATCCAGAGAGGAGTTCCTCAATTCAGAGAGATCGGATCGTCAACGGAGTGCAGAATCAAGACTCCACCGCTGCCAGAACCCACAAAATTAAAAGGGGAATCGAAATCAATTGATCCCCATTCTTGTAATCTCGAATTTATTTTGTAATTTTTCTTTTATTGGTGCAAGTCAAAATCAAATTGGCAATTTAAAGGAAGATTCAATTTTTCGGGCATACAAGAATTGGCGACCACAGTGGGAGTTTGGGCGGCGCAATCCGATCTTAATTTTTTTTTTCCGGAGCCTAGGCGTCATCGCTGGGTTACGATAAAAAATTATGAGGCGTCATCGCCCATAAAATAAAGACAAGACGTCATCGTCTGTCTCAAAAAAAAAAAATTATGAGGCGTCATCACCCATAAAAAAAAAATTGACAAGACGTCATCGTCTGTCAAAAAAAAATGACAAGACGTCATGGTCTGTAAAAAAAAAATTATTATGAGGCATCATCGCCCATAAAAAAAAATGACAAGACGTCATCGTCTGTCAAAAAAAAATAAAAATTGAGGCGTTATCACTCAAAAAAAGAAATTGAGGCGTTATCACAAAAAAAAAAAAAAAAATGACAAAACTGGATACAACCCACGGGATGCAACCCGCAGATGGAATCATGGAAAGCAACCTGCAGATGGAATCGAGGGATACAATCCGCAGAAGGAATCAAGGGACGCAACCCGCGGGACCCGCGGACAAAACCCGCAGATGGAATCGCGGGACGCAACCCGCAAATGGAATCGAGGGACGCAACCCGATCGATGGATGCAACCCGCAGATGGAATCGAGGGACGCAACCCGCGGGACGCAACGCAACCCAGATGGAATCGCGGGATGCAACCCGCAGATAGAATCGAGGGACAACCCGCAGGACGCAACCCACAGATGTAATCGCGGGATGCAACCAGCGGGATACAGAATTACAAAAATAATAATAATAATAATAAATAATAAGTAATAATAATAAGATAGTAATAAATAAAAATAAATAAAATAATAAATTGAAATTGCCTCAATTACAATAAAAAAGTTAATAAATAAAGAAAAATATGAGGTGAGATTAAAAAAAAAAAAAAGTACTGTGCTCGGGTGGGGCCCACTTGAGCCACTGGCACTTTTCACCCTCTCTCCCGCACAAAAAAAAAATAAATAAATAAAGAATAAAAATAATAACAAAAAAGGGCAAAAAAAAATTGACAAAGCTATATTAAAAAAAAAAAATTTTAAAAAATGTGGTATAAGTGTTCTACCCACGGATTGTATCCCGCGGATGCAAAAAAAAAAAACAAAACAAAACAAAAAATAAATAGAAATTAAAAAATATAATAAAAAAATAAATTAAAAAATAATAAATAAAAATAAATTTATAAGGCCTCATCGCTTGCCAAAATAAATAAATAATAAATAAAAAGGCTAGATGTCATCACCTAAAAAAAAAAAGAAAATTCAAAAGGCGTCATCGTTTATAAAAAAAAAAAGGGACGTCATCGCAAAAAAAAAAAATCACCTAACGCCGTCAAGGCAAAGGGAAGAGAATAAATTTCTCGCCAACTCCAACATGCTGGGGGTAAAAAACATGAATCACCCAACGCCGTCAGGGCAACGGAAAGAGAATAAATTTCTCGTCAACCCCACCATACTGGGGGTAAAAAGTATGAATCACCCAATGTCGTTAAGGCAGAGGGAAGAGAACCAGTTTCTTGCCAACCCCATCATACTGAGGGAAAAAAGTATGAATCACCCAATACCGTTAAGGCAGAGGGAAGAGAACCAGTTTCTCGCCAACCCCAACATGCTTGGGGTAAAAAAAAAATAAAATGAATTGCCCCACGCCACCAAGGCAACGAGAAGAGAATAAATTTCTCGCCAACCCATCATACTGGAGGTAAAAAGTATGAATTACCCAACGCCGATAAGGTTACGGGGAGAGAATAAATTTCTTGCCAACCCCACTATGCTGGGCGTAAAAATATGAAATGTCCAACGCCGCTAAGGCAAAGGGAAGAGGAGAAGTTTGGCATTTAAGTCCAAACGAAACCCTTAACAACTCACCATGCTGAGGGTAATAGCATGGCTAGCCCAACTCAAACGGTAGTTGGTAAAAGCAAATCAAACCCGTTGATAGCTGAGGGTTTTCTAAAAATCCCACGACAAATCTGTCACAACAGTATTCTTATCCAAATATAAGGATACGTCACTGTCCTTCGCCGCTAAGGCAAATGGAAGAGAAAAAGTTTGGCATTTAAGCCCAAACAAAATTCTCGACAACTCACCATGCTGAGGGGAATAGCATGGCTAGCCCGACTCAAACGGTAGTTGGTAAAGGTTAATCAAATCCGTTGATAGCTGGGGGTTTGCTAAAAATCCTAATCAGATAAATCTCTTGTCACGTTAATATTTCACATCTGACAGTAAAACTTTTCTTGTCATTTTTCTCCAACAGAGCAAGTGACGCTCCAAAATATTTGTCAAGTTAAAATCATACCTCTGACATTAAAATTCAAAATCAAATGAGATAAAATCCGATTAAATCTCCTGTCATGTTAAGCTTTCACCTCTGACAGAAAAGAAAACTCACACTTCATCAAGTCCAATATTACAGCTTCTGATAAATTTGTTTTTGATATTGTTAAGTTAAAAATTACCTCTGACGAAAATCATCTCCCTATCAAGTTAACAGTTACCTCTGATAGTCTGATTCCAAAGCTAAATAGGTTAACCGTCACCTCTGTTTAGTCAGCTTGTCCCTATCACGACCAGATCTCTGAATATGTTGAGCTCCAAGACACGTTTAATGTCACCTCTGTCTTTCCATGATCCGTCATACCAAATGTCACTGAACGGTTAGGATTAAAATGAGCACGTTAACATGATACTTCTGCTTGACTTAAAATAAACATGTTAACATCATACCTCTACTTATCATCTAATGAGTACGTTAAAATCATACCTCTGCTTGTTATTGAATAAATGAATATGTTAACAGTTATCTCTATCGACCGAATCCTTTAAAAGGTCTGATAGCCAAAAATTAAAGAATCCAAAGTGTTTCGAAATTCAGTACGGCTCAATACAAAACTTCGAAAACTTTGGAGGGGGTTATTTAGATACATAAAAAATAAAAATAATAAAATAAAATAATAATAATAATAGTAATTAAATTAAATTTAAAAAAAAAAGGAATTCCCGCGTGGGCCCCGCGGGAAGAATCCCGCTAGACTCCCGCGGGAGAAATCCCGCGAGACACCCGCGGGATCCTCCCGCGGGTGGCTACCCGAGGGAGTTTCTCCCGCGGGTAGGATCCGAGGGAGCGATCCCGCAGGTGCCAACCACGGGTTGTCTTTCTCCTATTCCTATTTTGGTTATTTGCTGATATCTCTTGATCCGGATTTTTGGGAATTTAATCGGATTCGAGGGAAGAATTTGAGCCGGATTAGAAGCGCTCCTCAATATATAAAATTGGAAACGGAGTTCAGAAGGAAAAGAGAGGAAGGAGAGGATATTCTTTTGGAGAGGAATTTTTCCAGAGACCGGAGTCCAATTTTCCAGAGGCCGGAGTTCAAAAATCCAGAGAGGAGTTCCTCAATCCAGAGAGATCGGATCGTTAACGGAGTGCAGAATCAAGACTCCACCGCTGTCAGAACCCACAAAATTAAAAGAGGAATCGAAATCAATTGATCCCTATTCTTGTAATCTCGAATTTATTTTGTAATTTTTCTTTTATTGCTGTAAGTCAAAATCAAATTGGCAATTTAAAGGAAGATTCAATTTTTCGGGCATACAGTGGCGATATTTAATTGTCTCCAAAAGGTTCTACGATGACGATACTTGTTGTCACTGAATGTCTGCCTTTTATGACAAATACAATTATCACTATATACAATATGTGACAAGTAAATATCGTCACTATAAAGTGTCTACTGTGACATTATTCATTGTCACTAAAATACTTTCTTTTGTGACAATAGTAGTGGTCACCATATATATTATGTGACGATATATTATTGTCACTATATATATACATGTTGTTACATGATAATCTCTTCTGTGATAAACTTTGTTGTCACGAAAGTTGAATAGTGACATGCGATATATGTTGTCACTAAAAACATATTTTGTGACAATCGTTGTTGTCACTAACTACCCCTTTTAGTGACAAATTTTGCCGTCAAGATATATTTTTTTAGTGACAACAATAAAAAATTGTCATTAAAAAAAATATTTACTCACAATAAATTTTGTCACTTAAAAGTTGATTTAGTGACAATAATTTTGTCACTAAAAATTAAGATTATGTGACGAATATTTATCATCATCACAAAAAATCCATTTTCGTGACAAATTTTATTTATTGTCACAAGATACCCTTATTTAATGATAATTTTTATAGTTATCACGAAATCGCAGTTTTCTTGTAGTGATATTACTATACCTAAAAGAGTTGATGAGTTCGATATGTAACTGATTACAGTTCATAAAGAGCAAAAAAAAATATTTAGATCTGTACGTTTATACCAAAAGCGTAACTATAAGTTAAAATCTAAAAAGCCGAAAAAAATTAACATTGATTAAAAGAGTTCAACAAACTTTTCCATATTTTATATAGTTAATTAACAAATTTGCAATCCAAAAGAGTTAGTGATCCAAAGATTCAATTAAATCAATGTTTTAATTACTTGGACCACTAACTCTTTGGATGCGCACGAAATCGTAACTATAACATCTAATTAATGTTTTAATTACTTAATTAAATCAATCCTAACCATTTCCAAGATTCAATTGTTCGTTAAAATATTCCCCTTCCTTTTTTTGTGTTGACGCGCGTAACTCATGCCTCATTTTCTGTTGGCTTCACAAGCTCAAGAAGGATCCAACCAAACTTTTTTTAATAAAAAATTATTTTAAAATGTAGTAAAAGTTAATTAATTAATGCATGGGCATAAAGGTTATCTATCTAGGTACATAAATAAGTTTTCGTATGTGATTTGTATACTTCAACTTCACAGACACACACGCGTGTGAGAGGGAGAATAATAGAAATAAGGTAACACCTTATACAGATTATCTGAGTTACAGTTTATTTCCACCATCTTCAATAATTTTTTTTAAAAAATTCTTACGGAGTATGATCTGGTCTTTGTAAGATCCACTTATACCTAATTTATTAGTTTCGATTTGGTCATCTATCAAGTTAACACAAAATTAACGGTTATCGATAGTAGAACATTTTGTATCAATTTGATGAAGAGTTAAATGAACTCTGAAATTAATAAAATTTTATCTTTAAAAAGTTAAAGGAGATATAAATCCTAATTACAGAAAAATTTAAAAAAAATGTTAAATTACTATACTTTTGTCCCTGGCTCACGCAAGTTTTCTTAAGCCGGCGGCTCACCTACTGAAATCTCATATATACATACATACAAATGTGGAAAAATTATTGCATTTGAAATTTCTCCACAAGGAGTTGCTTATTAAGAGGCATCTAAATTTCAATATGGAGGTTTTATGCAGATGATCTGAACCATTAAATGGTGTTCAATAATAAAATAAATGCTGTTCAACAATAAAATTAATAAGATCTCTTGATAAAAAAAAATGAGTAAGTGTTTAAATCATTTTTTATACCATATTTTTAGAATATATAGATTATAAATAACGGTTCTGATCATCCATAAATATTTTTGATGTTGAGATTTAGAAATAATACCTCCATAATCAACTCTTCACGGAGACACCTCAATTTGTGAGCTGAGGTAGTTTTCTAGATAGCCTGTGATGACTTATATATGGACTATGAATGTGCCATGTAATTTGGTTTTCTAGATGAAGTGACCTAAGATCCACCTTTGCCCCCATCAAATCTGTGAAGCTTATAAAATACCCGATAATGGCTAGTTTTTCTTTAATTATTATGCTTTGGGGCTCTCCATTAGAAACCAATTATTAATTTCCAAGGCATGCATCTGGACCAAAAGTAAAACCCCTTTTCTTAACATTGAAGCAATAATTTAAAATTCCTGTTCCCAATGTTGCGATTCTAATTACTTGGACATAATTAAGTAAATTTGATAATTAAAAATAGCAATCGTTTAGCTAATTGTGTTACTAAATTCTTTCAAAAATCTATTCTGTGTTTAATTATATATATCGCGATTGACTACTTGAGATGGAATTTCTTGAAAGATGTTTAGTATGAGTAGAGAGTATTCAATTATATTTGCATGCACATAATACAATTATTACGTGCATGCATGTGAATCAGAATAAAATAGAATTCAAGGTAATTAAACCCAATTCCAAGGAAATAAACATGATAACATTCAAGCTATTAGTTCTAAGTATCGAGTGATCCAACACTTTGCATTGATCTCCATGCTTAGCTAATTAATTAGTGAGGATGATCATATTTTAGTAGGAGTGCACAATAATTAAAAAACCATCGTCTTGTTTAAAAAATGAGTTTTCTCTTTACCAATAATTAATATTATGGGGGCTAACGAGCCTTTGCTTTAATAACATCAATACTTTCCAATTTGAAAATGGTTCCGAATTAAACTTCTGATGATGACTCAATTTGGATAAATATTGTAAATACTGAATTTCTATAAGAGTATCTATATGTTTGTTTGATTCAACAAGAAAAAGAAGGGAAAAAAAATAGGTTCTTGATAGTCTAATTGATTTGATTTTGTTTAACTTGTTACTGTTGCACGAAATAATATTATTAATGCTTTAGGGTAAAGATTAATTTTTATTAATTTAGTGATTGACCAGATAGCATCAACAACATTGATCTATTAGTAGTACGACTAGGCTTATCACTAGTATATGAGACCTATCGACAGGTCTGCACAATGTGCCATTAAACTATATAGTTATTGAACATCGACTTGATTACTGTTTTGTGTATTTTAAGACACTAAGTTAAACAATTGATATTAGATAGTAATCACTGAACTAAATACAATTAATCTCTCTTTAAAAGTTAATTAAAAATGCACACCTAATGTTAGGTGTCAAGCCATTAAAAGATATATATATATAGAGGAAAGGGGAAATACACCAGCGGTGAAGGGAGTTCCTTCACCGCCGCTTAGGTGGCCCAATAAAATTATAACACGGGACGTCATTCAAGATAACAAATAAATGAATTCTCTTAAATGACACCACGTGTAATAATTTTATTGGGCCACCTAAGCGGCGGTGAAGGAAACTTCCTTCACTGTCGGTGTATTTCCCGTTTTCTCATATATATATATATATATATATATATATATAAACCGTAAGCAAATATCAAAGTTTAGAAACAAAATAATACAGCATTTTCAACAGTAATATGAAATTAAGAAAATGCAGTCACAAACAAAAGAAGTCAAAATTATATTTTAATTAATAATAATTAAGCAAATCACGTAAAGAAATATAAAGTAGTACTGGTTACTTCTTCCTAAATATTACAGGCTTATTAAATTCATGCCAGTCTTCTGTCCGTTTAAGCATATCAAGCGTGTACGAAAAAAATAAAGAAGTAAAAAAATTAAGAGGCGGTGTGTGGCAAAGCTGTTGCTACGGGAGTTTCTAGATGGGCACAGCATATTTCCTAGGGAGCCCACTTAAAAAGATCGTTTTATTTACCACTTTGCCATTATTTTTTTGGTCAAAAATACCCTTCCTTCTTGATCAGAAATCTAGAAGTCTGATCCGGGCTAACCAGCCCGGATGAAGCCTCCCCATCCTGGCTATCAGCCCCGGACAGGGAGCATAAGTCCGGGCTGGTTAGCCAGGATAAGGGATGAGAGATAAAAAAAAAATTAAATTTTCATAATATGTGCAACTGGTGTAGTAGTATCATACTTCCCTCTCATGGAATTAACCAAAGTTCGATTCTCTGGATGCACAATTTTCATTTCTTCTCTTTTTTATCACCTTGTTATGTTGAATTACTCCCCCTGCTTTGTATATTTAATTTTTGCCATGGAGATGAAAATGAAAATGAAGATGAAGATGAAAAGAAGAAGAAGAAGAAGAAGACGAAGACGAAGAGGAAGAAGAAGAAGAAGAAGAAGAAGAAGCAGATGAAGAGGAAGAAGAAGAAGCAGCAGCAGCAGAAATGAGAGAGAGAGGGGTAGATTAGAAATTTTGATGTGCTCACTAGAAAAACACTCTCTTTTTAAAAGAGAAGGTGTGCTCACTAGGAAAAAAACCGTGCCCATCTAGAAATTCCCTTTGCTACCCATACAAACACAGAGAGAGAGGGGGGGAGGAATTAATTAAGCACGAGGTTCTCGTGCGCAAGTATTACGAGAAAGAGTCTCGATATTGAGTCTTGTGCGCCGACGTCAGCCGCTCTCTCTTTTTATTTCCACTCACGTGCTTATAACCGCTTCAAACTAGACACCTGTATTTCCCTCACCCATTATCACTTTCACCCAACTCCACACTCCCTCACAAACCCAGTCGGCTCTGGGCCCGACCTGGGTTTCTATATCCTTCCTGTGACCTCGACACATCCCCCCTGTCCTTTCCCACTTCTCGATTAGAAATGACAGATAGCTATCGAGAGAGGGAGAGGGAGAGAGAGAGAGTCTCTCTCTCCCTCTCCCTCTCCCTCTCCATCCCTCAATGAATTTGAAATTATTATCCTCTCTGTCTCTCTCTCTCTCTCTCACTCTCTAGAGAGAGGGAGAGAGAGAGAGAGGGAGTCTCTTTCACACACTCTCTCTCTCTCCATCCCTCCATGAATTTGAAATTATTATCCTCTCTGTCTCTCTCTCTCTCTCTTACTCTCTAACCTTCTCTCAGTATAAAACTGCCCATTTCTTTAGCCCCTCACCCTAACCCAAACCTAAACCCAATACCAAAAGCAAGATCAAAACTATTAATGGAAGTATTATTATTATCATCAGCATCTTCGTTGGAGTTGGAGTTGGAGTTGGAATCTCTAAGGATGAAGCTCTCCTTCCTCTTCTTCACCCTCACCATCTCCTTCCTCTCCTTCTCCCTCCTCCTCCTCTTCCAGCGCTTCTTCAAGCCATGGTGCAGCTGCAAAGTCTGCCGCGCCTACCTCAAATCCACGTGGAGGGCGGAGTTCGACAACCTCTCCGACTGGTACGCCCACCTCCTCCGCCAGTCCCCCACCGGGACCATCCACATCCACGTCCTCGGCAACACCATCACCGCCAACCCCGACAACGTCGAGTACATGCTCCGCACCCGCTTCCACAACTTCCCCAAGGGCAAGCACTTCTCCTCCATCCTCGGCGATCTCCTCGGCAACGGAATATTCAACGTCGATGGCGAGCTCTGGAGGTTCCAGCGCAAGATGGCCAGCCTCGAGCTCGGCAGCTTCTCCGTCCGGTCCCACGCCTTTTCCATCACCACCGACGAGGTCAGGCGCCGCCTTCTCCCCCTCCTGGATTCGATCTCGAGCGCTGGGGGTACTAGTGATGATACGATCAACCTCCAGGACGTTTTCAGGCGGTTCTCGTTCGACACCATCTGCAACATATCGTTCGGGCTCGATCCTGGCTGCCTGGAGCTCTCCCTGCCGGCGTCCGAGTTCGCCGCGGCTTTCGATCTCGCGTCGTGCCTGTCGGCCAAAAGGGCTCTGACCGTCACGCCCGCGGTGTGGAAGCTCAAGAAGCTGCTGAACTGGGGATCGGAGAGGGACTTGAAGAAGGCGATCGGGCTGGTGAACGCGCTGGCCGACGAGGTGATCAGGCAGCGGCGGAAGCTGGGGTTCGCGCAAAATCACGATCTGTTGTCGAGATTCATGGGCACCGTGAGCGACGACAAGTATCTGAGGGACATTGTGATCAGCTTCTTGCTGGCCGGCCGCGACACCGTGGCGTCGGGGCTGACCACCTTCTTCTACCTCCTGTCGAAAAGTCCTGAAGTAGTCTCTGCAATGAGAGAGGAGATCGATTCGGTGATGGGAGGAGAGGGTGTTGAGAGCGAGGAGGAAACACTGAGCTACGATCAGCTGAGGTCGATGCACTACGTGCACGCTGCGCTGTACGAGAGCCTGCGGCTGTTCCCGCCGGTGCAGTTCGACTCCAAGTTCTGCGTCGAGGACGACGTTCTGCCGGACGGCACGTTCGTGAACAAGGGCAGGAGGGTGACGTACCACCCGTACGCAATGGGGAGGATGGAGAGGATCTGGGGGGACGCCTGCCACGAGTTCAGGCCGGACCGGTGGCTCCGGGACGGCGTGTTCGTGCCCGAGAGCCCGTTCCGGTACCCGGTGTTCCAGGGCGGGGCCCGCGTCTGCCTTGGCAAGGAGATGTCAGTGATGGAGATGCAGACGGTCGCCGTCTCCATCGTCCGCCGCTTCGACATTGAGGCCGTCGGCGGCAGCGCCGGGGCACGGTCGACCCCGACGTTCGCGCTTGGGCTCACCGCGTCCCTCAGCGGGGGGCTGCCGGTGTGGGTAGTGCCCAGGAGGAGAAGGCGGCAGCCGAATGGGGGAGCATGCTAGCAAATATATGAATGTTTTCGGTGGAGTGGGCCGTGTCCGGTACCGGCCGGGCAGGTGGGCCCACATAACTTCTTGTGTACGGAGCGGGGGAGGAATGTTGGTAGGAGGGAACGGTGACTGTAAATTGTGATTTTATTTTAGAAAGATAAAGGAGAATTCATCTGAAAAAAATAGTATTTTTTTTTATTTTAAACAAACAAAAATTTGATTAAAGAGGTGATAAAAAAACTAATTAATCATGGTATTTTCAGAATTTTTTACCAATAATTTTGCTTCCATATATAATTGCTTGGGAACAGGGGATGAGAGGATATATATATGTATTAACTATTGAAATTAAGGTAGTTTGTCCTTTGCTTTTTGGAATTGGGGTTGCAAAGCAATATTATCTTTGCCTCCACTTGCCAACCAATGGCATCAAATGAATTGGTCTGTGAAAATGGGAAACAGGGAGAGTTCCTGATTTGATTCCCCAAAGCTATACACAAATAGCACACATTTTGTACGGTCAAAATTGATTTAAGATACTGGGATTCTATTTGTTCCATGCAAATGACAACAAAATTTATTTTATGTGGACGCTGACTCACGCACCAGTCACCACTTGTACTGATCAAGATGTTTTCCTTCTTAATTAGTCCCTAAAATTCGTTCCTTAATTTTTTTTTTCACTCAAGATTGTCTATATATATAATACAGAGAGAGGAAATAAATTAAAAAAGATAACAATTTTGTACCTACCTGCACATACAAATGTGATGCACATATCCTTATGCCTTGCTTCTTCTTGTTCTAATAAAACATGGAATAATATCTGTAAGCATTAATCTTGGTCAGTTTATATAAATTTAGATGATGATGATGAGGGTGATATATATGTGTGCGTATTTTGAAAGAATAATAAAATTAGTCATTTAAAATTCAATTAAAGCTGAGAATAATATCAAATTTAACCTACCATGCATAAGCATAGCAAGTAGGAGATGACATGCATATTACTCATGAAATAAATATGCACGAACCCGACCGAGAATTTGACATGCTAGGTTATATATTACAAATCTAGAAGTAAATATGCTAGCGAAAAGAGAAGCAACTAAACAACAACCCATCACTTCTGAGAAAACACATTATAAACGTTTTTGTTGAGGTCTTTTACTAATCCAACGACTTAAAAAGTCAAGCTAAAAGGTACCCAAAAACAACCCACCACATGTTAATGTAATTTCCCTTGTTCAATATATGGAAACTTCTTTGACCTTGACTCTAGTTGTATCTATTCATGACACCTATAATGCGTTAATCTATTTTGGATGCGGTTCCACTAACATTGAATAGGTCATAGAGACTGGTATTGCACAGATTTCGTAAATTTTTTGTTTCAACAAACTACTCCCATTTTATACTAAAAAGAAATATTTATTTCAACAAGCCAAGCTGAAATATCTTGACCCCCCGCTGGATAGATACATATGCATCCAAGTCAAAGTCAAATCTAAAATGTAGACCAAATCTGGCTTGACTTAACACAGGCTGATCAATTGGGCCAGTATTTTCTCGTTGGATTGTCGAGCCCAATTAGGATAATGACGCTACATTACTGGATGCTTGCAACTCCAATTACTTCAAACCAAACAATCATCATCATTTATTTCCAAATTCAAACTTTATTTCAGCAACAATCTTAAAAAACAACATAAATACATTCATGCTTCTTATTATTCTCCTCTTAACTCAATTTTATTCAGAATAAATCAAACGCACGTGCTAGTTGCGATGATCCTACTACTTCTTGCACACGATCCCAGCGCCCGACATGCCGCTGGCACACTTCACTTCATCCAGCTCCGACCCAAACACACCGTTGCCGACGGCAGCCCCACCCCCGAATCGAGATACGGCGCAGTCTGCTGCGTACAGGCCCGACGATGAGAACTTGTCGTGGCCTCCCATTATCGGCATCGCCGCTGATATTTTCACCCTGCTAACATACCCCGCGCGATATGTTTGCCCAAGAACGCCATGCACGTCGTCGCTGAGGGAGTAGAACTTGAACCCCAGCTCGAGGTGAGCGTAGCAGTCGTCGGCGGCGATGCCGTAGTTGTGCACCCTCGACTCCTCTTCGGTGATCGGCACCACGGTGGCCGTGATCTTGAACTTGCCCTCCACCTCGACAGTGACTGAATTGGCGTCGCTGGTTCGGACCACGGAGGTGCCGGATGAATGCCAACTGGCGCCATCGATGGTGGGTAGAGAGATGGTCTCGTCGTCGTAGGAGATAGCGAGGCGGTCGACGGAGTCGTCCCAGGTGGCTGTCTTCTGGGCGCCGAGGTAGAGGCGGTGGTCGTCGTAGAGGATGGCGATGGACTGGACCCAGGTGAAGTCTCGGGTCATGGCGGGGTCGCGCTTGCCAATGAAGTGGGCGTTGATGTGGAGGTCGGAGTCAGAGAGGAGACAGAAGTCGCGGTCCTTCTTGCCGTGGAAGTAGAACGTGATGCCGTCGCCGCCTACGAAGCGCGGATCTTGGCAGACCCCGCCGGGCTTGTCACAAGCTACAGTTCGCCGGAGAAGAAACAAATTAGAATATACTTGTACGGCGTATCGGAGTATTATATACTGTACATAACTTGTATAATTGTTGGCAGTGTAAGAAAATTTTACTATTTGATAATAAATTTTGTATCTACTTTAGTTAAGTGTTACTGTAGTAAAATAGTAAATTTATTCTCTAAAATGACGAGCAAAAAGCTCCCGATCCAAATATTGCTTGCACAATATTTTCAAAATAGGAAAAAGAAAAAAGGGGGGAAAAAACAACTACTTACTACAGACTGGGCTGCATTTGACGCAGTCGACGTGGCAGGCCCTGGGGCAAGAAGCAGGACACTGGAACCTGATACCACTACAGTAGGGATATATCTTCCTCGGGCGGCACCTCACCTTCTTGGGCTTGCGGATTTTGGGCTCTTTAGGCTTCTTTGGGTCCTTCGGTCGCTTGGGCTCTCTAGGTCTCTTTGGGTCTTCTTTGCGGTCTTCAGGATCTTCGGGCTCTCTAGGTTCTTTAGGCCTTATTGGGTCCCTGGGCTCTTCAGGCTCTTGAGGGTTTTTGAGCCAGTCGGGGTCATCCCGGTCCTTGTTACCATCATCGTGTTCCTTGTCACCGAGGGCAATGGCCAGCACAAGCAACAGGAGAGCACAAACTAGAAGAACTCTGAATCGCGGTTTCGCCATCTCGTTTGGGTCAGCCACGAGAAGATGATCGAATGTTGTTGTTGTTGTGTTATGGGATGTGGATTGCAATTGATAATCCTTTTGTAGGCAAATTAGCCTCCTAGTCCTAGCTAGCTAATATATAAACTAATTAAGCTACGTAAGCTACGTAAGTTAATGCATGTGGATGATTCTTATATGTTGATGTTACTTACATATTAAGTAACAAAGCTTAAGGGAGTCTCAAGCGAGCGCTCTTTCATTCCTTTAAGTACGCTTGTTGAGGTTTAGTTGCAAGCATGGTATCCAATCCGAGCAACTGATACACGTTGCATTCTTTTTTAAATATAAACAGTGACTAATTTAATTTACTAGCCTCGGGCAAAACCTGTATTCTACAAGACAGCAAATTTCATCACATATATATAGAGGTATTTGTTAAAATTTTCTACAAACTAATCTTCTTTATTTATTCATAAACTCATGTGCAAATAAACCTAAGAACATGCATTGCCATATATGATCAGAGCAGCCATGTTTCTAATTAAGCCATGTATCTTGGTGGACGTCAGTTAATTATGCTGAGATGGCTTCAGGTAACAAGACAAGATGGTCCAACACCTGCAGCGCAAATATAGTTGGGCTTGGGCTTGCTCTCCCTGTGGGTTGCAATGCAATGTAAGCAAAGTTTAGCTTTTCGGGTGCTTTAAGGACCAGCAGTGGGCTGGCAACATCATGCATGTTGTCGATCGGTTGCTGTGCCAATTTTAAGTAGGAGTCGATGGCAAGTTTTGTGGACTATATTCATCCATGCATGAGGTTTATGGGGCGAGTACTTGAAGATATGTGGGATTTTTTAGGAGAAGTCAAAGAGAAGATCACTGCAGCTCAAGGCAACAGTAGGATTTTGAGAGGGCCATCCATGCAAAAATTTTGAGGAGGCAGCCACGGAGGCCCATCCTTGCAAAAAATTTGAGAGGGCCGGCACTTGTGTGGCATGCATACGATCAGAAAAACGAAGAAGTATACTCAAGAAATTTATATAACTAACACACACACACACACACACACACATATATATATATAGCACAAACCTTACATTAATTCACAAAACAAGCATTACATTTTTAATTCATCACCATTCACCACTGATGAACCCTAACTTCCAACAACATAACACTGTGATCACATTAGAATTTGTAAGTAATTAGTAATGCGACCCATCACACACTTAGCAACATAATCATCTATCTCTGGCAGAAAACCCCACGTCCACTCGATCCGCTTTCACACTGCAATGCCGGATTCTCCTCCTCCTCCTCGCCTTCCTCCTTCACCAGCAACTTTCTACCACCACCTCCTCCAATTCTAAACCTCGACACAGCGCTATCGGCCGCAAGGAGATGCGAGGTCCTGAACTCCCTCTCTCCCCCAACCACCGGCATCGCCTCCCCGACCTTAACCTTACTAGTATAGTTCGCCTGGTAAGTCTGCCCCAGCACTCCGCTCACCTCCTCACTCAGTCCATAGAACTTAAACCCCAAATCCAAATAAGCGAAGCAATCGTCTGCAGTTACGCCGTACCGGTGAACCCTCGACTCCTCCTCCGTGATGGGGACCACCGTGGCCGCTACAGCGAACCTCCCTTCCGCCTCCACCGTCACCGCGTTGGCGGCCCTTGTTCGGGTGATCGCTACGCGCGGTGTGGTGGGGGAGCCCCAGGTGGCGCCCTCGGTCGATGGGAGGGAGATGGAGCTGTCGTCGAGGGCGAGGGCGAGGGCGAGGCGGTCGGAGGAGTCTTCCCATGAGGAGGTGTTCTTGGCGGCGATGGAGAGGCTGTGGGAGTCGAAGAGGATGGCGATGGATTGTACCCAGGTGAAGTCGCGCTTCATGGCGGGGTTGCGCTTGCCGATGAAGTGGGCGTTGATGTGGAGGCTGTGGTCCGATACGAGGCAGAAGGCGTCCTTGCGGCCGTGGAAGTAGAAGGTGATTCCGTCACCGCCGACGAAACGGGGGTCTTGGCAGACTGCGCCTGGCCGGTTGCATGCTGTAATTTGAAAAGTCACTATTATTTATTTATTTCTGTTAGCCAAATAATGAAACAGATTGGTTTTGTTAATATCCAATTAATAGAACACACGGGGAGTTTAGCTCATTTGCTTATACTCAATAATAATAATAATAATAATAATAATAAGACAGGTAGAAGATACAGTACGTTAAGCATCAACTTACTGCACACAGGTCTGCAAATGGTGCAGTCCATGAGGCAACTGCGTGGGCAAGTGACCGGACACGGCAGCGAGACCAAGAAGCAGCCCGGGAACACCCTCAGCCTGCACCTCACGGCCCGCCGGACCGCCTTCTCATCCCGCTCCTGACCCTTTGCGTGAGTAGCACACACCACCAGAAGACCAACGAACAACACAAAGAACAAGTTAGCTAACTTCATTGCCATCTGATTGAAATAATTAATAATTAGATTGCTTGAAACTAATTAACAATGTGTCACCTTAATCAATTTATAGAGACTGTTTGAAACTGAAACGCAAATGTCTGTAGCCGTTTGTGGAGACGTTAGTTAAGCAGCGTGAATTTTGGATTGAAATGCAGCAAGAGTGGCATGAACTTGAATAGGAACCGAGGGGAGAGAGTTGATGTTAATTTGCGTGATCGGCCTGTTAACTAGGCTTTAATCACGTGAGATAATACACTATTACATTTCGAGGGGAAATTATTAACAAGGCTTTTGGACTTCGTTAAATTTATGGGCCGTGTAGATTGTTTCGAAAGAATGTATCGATGTAGCTATTGTAGTTGAGGGGCGGGGGTGCGTTGAGTGATTAAGCTCTAGGGGCACAACTGACCTTTAAATATTGCTACGAGCCCATATGATGTAGCCTAAATTTTTATCCGGCTTGGGCCATCCGGCTTTTTGGGCCAGGAGCGTTCTTGAGTAAGCTGTAGGAACACGATTGAACCTTAAATATTGCAACGAGCCCGTAGATTTTATTAGGCTTGGGATTACTCTTTGCTTAAGCTGTAGGCAACGAGGCCTTAGATTTTATCAGCCTTGGCCCGTCCCATTTTTGGGGCAGCCCGTCTCTAGCTTAAGCTGAAGAGGCACAACTGACCCTTATCCATTGCACCGAGCCCGTAGATTTTATCAAGCTTGGGCCATCCCGCTTTTTGGGCCAGGCCAGCTCTATCTTATTGTTGCAGGCCGATTCGATCACCAGATTCGATTTAAGGTGATTTAGCGATTGCTGATTTGTTCTTGTTGACGTGACGGATAGAACAAGGAAATTCGCAAGGGGAGCTGATGCCAAGCATCTAACTCTAACTTGCATGTTTGCCGCCCACATGATGCCAAATCTATATCTCACTTTGTTTTGTTGGATCCCGTCGTGACGTTGCCAAGAATGATGCGACCGGCCCACAAAGTTAATGACTGACCGCTACTCCTATTTGCCGGCATGCTCCTTTTTTTAAAAAAAAAAACTAATTTGTATAATATTGTTAGGTACTAAACAGGAAGCAAATATAAAATCTAATAGTTACTTCCTACAGTTACCCAAAGCAAAAACAAAAAAAAAAAATTACAACCTTTGGTGCAACAAACTTGACAGAAAAATTGAAGAAACCGATGCCAAATGTCAAATTTCAAAGTTCAATTGCCGGAATCCGTTTGTACAATCATAGAGATCTCATGGACCACCAACCGAGCCCCATTGGTTGAAGTACAAGACAACATTGGCCCATACAAATTTGTACCCGAAAAAAAGACTTGGGTCCACTACGTCATACACTTCCAGCCGTCCGATCCAATTTGCAAGGCCCAGATACCCAATTGGCGAATTGTAGTACAGGCCCCGAACTCGCAGTACAGGCCCAGAACTAGCAGTACCAAGGCAATCCTCTACAAATCCCACCGCAGGACCACATAATTACGTAAACGCCACGCAAAGATTCGAGCCGGACCCCGTGGGCGCACAATAGCCGTTCTCCTATCGTGCGCCAGGGCCCTGGGCCTTTATCCTTTACTATTTTTGATTTCCCCAGAAATGATTTAATAATTAAACCAACCCCACTCGAATTCCTCTATTTAAACTCGTAAACGCGAAGGTGTTTCTCATCGAGATTTAATTTTCCCCGATCCTTTGAAGTTTGAACTCCGATTCTCATCGCGATGGCCGAGGTAATCTTCTGACCCTTTCGATTCTCGATGATTGATGAAACCCTAATCTCTGATCCGATTCGTATGCTGATTAAATGGAGATTTTTTTGGAGATATATGGTTTGGATTTGTAATTTTGAGTAAAAAAGTATTCTTTTTAACTCATACTTAGGTCGAGGCTTTAGGATTATGGTTGAATTTATTTTGATTTAGGTTATCTCTTTTGACTTATGGTGTGATCGTTCGCAATTTTTTATGGTTTATTGAATAAGAATTTATTGCTTATGGAAACGATTGATAAGGAGAGATTAGGGTTGATCTTGAGGAAGGAAAGAACTAGTTGGAGTTGAATTTCTTTTCTTCCCTTGAGAAAAATTGTTGATTGATAATAAAGTGTGTGGGTGACAATTTACGCAATGGAAAATCCAATTGGAACGCTAATAGACATGAACTGACAGAACGGAGTTCGAACTATGGGTTTGAATTTGTATTTTGAGTTCAGTTCTTGAATATGATAAATTTTCAGGTTTTAGGCAGATATGGGTTAAGAAGTCGTATTTTTGTAGTTAAGCATAACGGTAATCCATCGGAGAATAAAGAGTAGAAATCTTATAGCTGTGTCATGATCATGCTTTCTTTGGGTGGGCGCAACCAAAGCATTACATTTTCAATGATGTACATGAAAAGTAAAGAATTTGGACTAATAGGATGTGTTCTAGGATACTTAACTATTTATCAACCTCAATTAAAATATAATAGCGACATCTTGCATTAATTGTGTGGCAATAAAAATATATATTTTTGTAGGTGTCGTTATTGTGATTTTGTGCATAGTCATGTTATCGTGATTCTCTTTCTAATGGAACAGGGTTTGATTGATGAAACCAAGTACTTTCCCTCCCAACCTAACACCCTTCACAGCCTTCCCAAGCTTCCTTCCCTCCACATTGATCGAGTAAAAGGGGGCCAAGTTGTCGCTAGAGGATGGCTCCTCCAAGAAACCCCCTTCATGATCCAATATCTCCAAATGCCTAAAGCATTGGTGTAACAATACTAGTTAATAAATCTATAAACTTTTAAGATTTCTTAAAAAGTTTGGCAACATCTCTTTTGTATTTTCTGGTCTTATTGGTCTGTATTATAGAGTAATATCCATTTCAGCCATATACAGCCTACTTATTATAATGTATAGAATGATCAAATCTCAACTCAATTCTAACCATATAGATACACGAGAATTCAAATCTCGGCAACAGCAAAATAATATAGATGACAAAATTTTAAGTAAAGTTTCAACTTACCATGCTACCCAAGTCCAAGCTTCCATCTAATTATGTTGTCACCATCTTACATACATAAATATTTTATTCAATATATACGTGATTTATTTGTGCAAAATCAAAGTGACAGTCACTTTGTAGAATCTATGTTGGCCCATTTTCTTTGTCAACACCTGAAAATATTGAGAAAAGAGTGAACTCGACAGTCCAGTAATTTAAGTAAAATAGAAATTCAGTGGAGCAACGTATACTAAACAAGGGGCATATAAATTCAATTAATTGAATTTGAAGTGCTGATAATGCAATCAGGAATACAAGGATTGCAATGTATGTGAAGCAACAAAATAGAATTATCCATCTTATTATTATAATTATTTGTACTGATATTTAATAATAAGGTTCATTATAAAGCTTGTAAACATACCCTTTTATACCATAATGGAACACGCCTCCATAAGACACCTATATACAAAATTTTGTGAGTATATGCTTTACTTACCATTTTATTGGCGGCTATAGCCAAGTGGTCTTTATGGCTGTAACCTTCCTCAACTATATAAATATTGTCATATTGATAATTTAGTCTCCTGCTTCCCCCATCCACCATTTTCCCCCATGATATATGTATATAATGCATGAATGCAACATTCACCATGCATAAGCAAATCATAACGGTCAGCAGCATAGACGAATCATTTCATATTCTTATCTCTATTCTTATTCATTAAGTATAGCTTGCCCACTTTTGAGATATTAGAATCACACTCTCCTTCGGGTTGTATTAAGATTGCTTATTTAGTAAACTTGAATACATAAATTACAATAGGTTTGCATAATCATTACCTTAGCACAGGGACAACTATCGTGTACCTTCGTTAGTTTCTTCACCAGCATTCCTACGACAAATTTTATCCAAAGGCATAAACATATGAGCTATCATGTCACTAATATATATCAAAGTTCGTATTTCTTTACTTCACTGTATTATATATATATATATATATATATATATATATATATATATATATATATATATATATATATATATATATATATATATATATATATATATATATATATATATATGTGTTTCATTATGAAGCTCAATAGCGTGATAATATAATTTTAAACAAGGGATCATTAGATGAATACGCTTAACAATATTAGTTATATAATAACTCAAGTCTTATGGATATTTCTCTTGGATGAATATAGTGAATGAATAATAAGTCATGGTTACGGAGGAATAATCAATCAAGAGGAATCAATGCAAGTTTCGATTGTGAATATTCAAAAATAAGGGGAAAAACTACTACTTTATTCACAATCTACAGTTTCAGTTGTTTCAAATCTTAATTTAGATTAACAAATGTTTATAAAAGTAGCTCATTTCAATGATTTTATATACTTAGCATTGATACTTTCCAATTTAGCCACTTATCACATATACCTCAACAAGAAGTTCATTTCATATACGACCGTCACAAAGATTAGGTAACAAGATTTCATATTCAACCGTCACAAAGATTAGGTAACAATAATTTTGTGGAGCTATTAAAGCTGACATCTTAGGCACGAATAGTTATATAACCTAAACTCATCATAAATTTTCCTTACATAGCTACCTTTGTGATTTTATATGTGTACAAAATTTCAATTTTATAGTCAAACTATAAATTTATGGTTTGTATTTCAAATTTATAGACCCAAGCTTCTTAAGTACACATACTTGTTATGTAATTTATTATATTACTCAAAATCATTCTCTCAAATTTCTCCATTTGCTATCCACACATATAATATATGCTTATTACATGAATTAGGAGTATTTCTATTAAAGCTTGACTTTTTTAGTGATATTATTCCGGTTTCATGAAAGTCAATGAACAAGGAATCAATGGCGTAACTTGTCGAATACATAAGATCAATGATTGTAACATTGTAAGGTAACTCATTAATTCAAGGATCTTTTATGAATATATTTCCTCATGATTAAATATATATAAAGTTAGCGAATTTCGAATACGGGGGCTATTAGTCCACCATTTATGCCAAAAAAAAAAAAGAAACAGGGCACAGACAAATGCTTTTATATGTAAAGAATGTTTAATAAGATGGTTGAAGTGTCACTAGCATGATAGCCAAACTACTCTATTTTCACCATTTTTTTCTTTAAACATCAACATTAGACACACCTCTAAAAATGAATATTATTATTATCAGATACCAATTTATGGACATTCTTTCTGTTGTGCAATTCAGGCTACACAACTAGTTATGCAAAACTAAAAGAATACTCAAATATGCGTGATCTAACCATTTTACATATAACTGCCTAACTCCCAATACATTGTAAATTGTAAATAGCACTTCTCCTTTCATCTTTCTTTATTATCATGTTATTATGTGATGCTTTTGCACCGATGATCATCTTGTGCTCAAGGTTGCATTTCTTAGATCTCATAATGTTAAATGGAAGACTTGTCTAGTTTGACTACTTTGAATAATATTCCAAAGCATCTCAACCCCCAGCTAGTTTTCTACTATTTCCAACATTAACTGTATGATGAGCGAGCTATTGGTCATAGCATCATATTAGCTATGTTTAGGCTTTGGATGACTGTGTTTTTGTAAGCTTTTATTTGTAATATGAGCTTAGCCTTCCCTGAAGCTTTATATTTACCTTTTTTATGATAACAACAGAATAGTGTAGTAGAGTCGAGTGTATAGGCAATTTAGGCCTAGCTCCCCAAGCTTCAACCCTCCCCATATATAAGACACTTCTACTGGAAAGCATGTCATGTTGGATACGAAACTTCAGTTTTGAGTACATTTAAGTGTTGTTTCGTCGTGTTGTGTCATCTCCATATCAGCATGCACATGTCTATGCAAGATAGCTTCTCGTACTTCTACCTAGATCTCAAATAAGTATTATTTCTATACTTACTCGTCATCTGGTCATGGATGACCAGCGGAAATATGTAAAATGTTTTAAGTTGATGTTGGCAATATTTACTTTGGGGAAGAATGAGCTGACAAATCATGATAAAATCACGGATACAAATTGATAGAATATTCTTTATTCTTAAATGTCAACTTCCAGATTGAATGCAAATTTTTTTCCCATATATATATATATATATATATATATATATATATATATATATATATATATATATATATCCAAATGAGAGTTAGTTGATGTCAGCAATGTCACATGGATTATTATTTTGATTGGTCTTTGGTCGATTACACCAACTTGCATATTAGCATGTCAGTATAATAGGATATGTCCACCTGTAAGGCCTAGAAGCTCACTACTACGTTTGGATAGGAAAGAAGCCAGTAACTTGTTAACATTGTAATGAAATGTAGGAGTCGTTATTATGTGCTAGGTAACAAACACGCCAACTGCTTGCTTACAAATATCAAGATTTTTATCACCAGATTATGACTTTTGATTAAGTTAGTTTCGCAATGTTCTAAATGAGACTGGTATATTTATGAGCACAACAAACAAATTACTTGCAAACTGTATCAATGATTCTGACACGTTTATTTCTTACTTTATTTTAAAGAAAAATCAAGCGGTCTTTTGTTCAAGAGATAAATCAATGGTTGGGCAAAAACCCCTACTTGTGATAGACTTGGAGCCCAAGCTTATAGAACAGCTTTCAAACATGTTTCTCCAGTCCTGCCTGTTGCCAATTTGATATTCTCGTTTTGACACTTGATAGTGCCCCTCTCTTGAGGTTTATGATGTTCGCCCAAAAACTTTGATGGGTATTATACGGCAGGATATGCAATTTTAATACATGACATCATCATATATTTATGGCGGCACTCACTGGTCATTACTTTTATATTATATTTAGTTTGCTTTCATGCTTTTGGTATTTAAATTATAGATGTTCATTACTTTTATATTATATTTAGTTTACTTTCATGCTTTTGGTATTTAAATTATAGTTGTTCGATACACCTTTCTGTTATGGATGATTGATAAGGAATGTAAACTTGTCCTTTTGCAGACTGTTGTGCTCAAGGTTGGCATGTCCTGTGAAGGTTGTGCTGGTGCTGTTAAGAGAGTCCTCACCAAAATGGAAGGTTGTTACTCTAGCCTTGTTCTTCTTTTGCTGTGTTTTCTTGAATACTACCCCATTCCGTCACTGGATTCTCAGCATTGAAATAGTGATTCCATCATTGCTCTTTGCTCGTTGTATTATATTTCCAATTTTTAACCTTCAAATGGAGATTTTTGGTTACCATAATAAGCACTGGCCTTTGCTGGTAAATTTCCTGAGTTGTGACATATTTTGGAGAGAGGAGTGGTGGTGCACATTAAATTTCATGTTTATCACTCATAAGCAGGTTTTGGGTCAACAGATTATTTCGTGTTTATTACTCATAAGCAGTTTTTGGGTCAAAAGATTACAGTCATTGTAGTGCTACCATTTTTGATGAAGCAATTGAGGTATACAGAACTTGTGGTGAGTTGTTGTTTTATGACCCCTTTCTCATTGGGTTTTATTCTTTTCTTTCAGGTGTGGAGTCATTTGACGTGGACATCAAGGAACAAAAGGTCACCGTGAAAGGCAATGTGACACCTGATGCAGTTCTGCAAACCGTTTCAAAGACAGGGAAGAAGACCTCCTTCTGGGAGGCAGAAGCAGATACCAAGGAAGCTGCTCCTGCTGCCACTGCAATTGTGCCTCCACCGGCAACTGCATGAAAGCGATCCAAGAGAAGCGGTGTATGCTTAATAATAATTTTACTGTTTACTTCTAAATGACCTCTTGTCAGCTAAGTATCTCCTAATCATTGTTTCTGGCTTGGCTTGGCTTTGCATACCAGACCAATGATATACGTCCTAAGGTATTACAGTATTTAGGAATGCATTTATGATTTATTAAAACCATATCGTGCAACTTTTCTTGATTGTGATTTGGTTCTATATGAATATTTATTCTTGAACTGGTAGAAAATAATGCAGAATGCATGTAGCATCTTCTGTGATGGGTTCAGACACCAAGGTTTGGGACGGTGATCCTCCTCCTTTTCCTCTTTCTCCCCCTTTCTGAATTATATTCTTGTTGGCAAGCGGTGTAGACTAATAGCTGATGTAGTTATATTATCTTAAAAGATCTTAAATGTTGTTGGGGATCCTTTGAAATTGAATATTTTTGTGCTATGTTGTGTTTTGAGAATCTGGAGGAAATTCCAAGCCCCCAGGCACTGATCTGTAAGAGTATGATTTTGCTACAACTTCACTTGACTCATTCCTGCATCGTGCCACATTTGGATCAAAATATTCCCAAGTTGCGAGTCAGTGGACAATATAATATGTACTCTGTTGCTGTTATACCAGATTTCGATAAACATATTTGGGTCAAAAAAAAATGCGTAATATTCATCTCTTTCAATTGTAAAATAAGCTGCTACATAAAAATAACCATTTCTGTACATAACAGATGGATATTAAGTCACATATCACCTGCAGAGACGCTCATTTTCACATGTAACTAGGTTGACAGAAAGGAATGGAAAAAAAAAAAAAAAAAAAATCAAATTTCAGAATTATTACAGGTCATTCCACAAATATCGCACAAAAGCAAACTAAAATAGGTACATCATAATCAAGAACCTATAAACAAAGCATGAATAGATTTGCAAATGTCCTATGAACAGCCTGTGGAGCATTCACATTATATATATTCATGTAGCAATTGATGGGAACCTGTATTTCCATACTTTTAACAATGAAATGTTTTAGCAAATATGAGTTCTCATACATGACAGTGAATGATCTAAGCAAATGGGACATTGCACACACGTCGGATCAGATGAGACACAACAACATGTATCGGATAGAGTAGGAGAAGATGAAAATTTCAGAGAACGAAAACTTCTGTGGCAACATGGAGAAGCAGCTCAATTTAGGAGTCAAAATTAGCATATCAGTGGAAAGATGTGCTGAAACCAAAGAGATGCTCCTCTTTTGACTTCACAGCCTTGAGATTGAGCCAATTTGAACATCCAGCCTTACTCTATTAAAAAGACAAAAGGTTTAAACAAGCATTCATGTCGATCTTGTTTCATTCAAAGATTTTCCATATATTCCCAGAGCTCTTCTAGAAGCAAGCAGATCTTTTAAAAGATCTACTTAACAAATTCTTTTCCAAATCATTGTGAATCTTGTAAATCATCACTTCATCATGTAAATAATGGAACCATGACTATACAACCCATGGTGCCTTCCCTGTCACAGTAAATTGGCTGTTTAGAACTTATATTATTTAGTTAAATAAATCACAAATAGGAGTTTGACAAAGCACTAAAGGCATAGGAAATTCAATCTACGGCATTTCAATATGACGAATATTTGTTTAGTTAATAAACTAGCATCATACAGATGCTTTACTATGTTTTCTTTGGCGCACAGACAGATAAAGATGAATCATGTATCTGATAGCAAATGTACATGATAGAGTAATATCAGAAACTTGTTTGTAACAAGACCATAATGGCAAGTGATGAACAAAGACAATTAGAGAGCAAAACATGGTAAATATCTCCATATAGTAAAGAGGAAAATTCAGTGAATTAAAAAAAAAAAACAGAGAGAGAACTTTTCTCAAAATCAAAGCAGGTAAATTTGTCACAGTGAAAGTAAAATGAACCCTATAAATAAGAGGCATCAATGCCACCTTGCCCTCCCCCTTCCCTGCTTCGCTTTCCCTTTCCTCCCTTCTGTTGCTCACCAAACCAGTTCACTACTAATGGAATCAGTTGATCTGAAGGTCCAGCGTGTAACTCATGCGACTTCGCTGTTACAAAAGGTAGGGTCTCTCTCAGAATTCTCCTGTTCAGTTCAGCACAGACTTAATATTTCATTACTAATAGTGTACGCCTTTCTACATGTCAATGCTACTGATCTATAGCGAATTCTGCTCTTCTATGCATTTTACCAAATTTCTGCTCTTCTATGCATTTTACTTTGTTCTTAATAGTAATGCTTAATTTGAAGCTATGATTTTTTTTTCCCCTCTAACGTGTGCTTTCAGTGTCGCCAAAATAGGATCTTTCTCTTGAGATTCTTCAGATGCTCAAGTTTGCATGAGCAATTTCATAACAAGTAATTAGGTTTTTCTACTATAATGTTCCATTTTTGTCGTAACTTGGTCTCTTGAAAATCGCTTGTTCCTTATTGGCATGGAAGCTCTAGATCATAGGGATCTATGCATATTCTTCGATTTTGTCGTCACGCGGTCACTTGCACATTCACTTATTTCTTAATGGCATCGGAAGCTCCGGCTCACAGGGCATGTGACTTCAATTACTCAAATAGGTAAATATCAATGTTTAAAATAGCGATAACGGTAATATAACGTGTTGCCTCTTTTAGGTTATGTCATATAGCATAACGCTTAATGCAAATTATGCAATTTCCTATTTATTTAATAAAAATAAATATGAAAACTATATGAAATAATTTTTATAAATTGAGAAACAAATTTAAAATCTAAAAAAAGAATATAAAATATTTTGTAATACATAATCTATTCTAATTTTATATTTAGTTTACGATAATTTTCATATATATCTTCATAAATTATATAAAGTCCGCAACCGTAACTCTAGTCACCATCTAAAAAAGAAAACAAAATTTTAATTTTTTATTTTAATTCCAGTTATTATTATCGTTGTAATTTATATTTTGTACTGTTCAATTTATCTTATTTGTATTTGTTAATTTCAGTTCAACTAAAAATTCAATAGAATCAACAAGTAAAAAATTTTAGCAACTGGAGATAAATTACAACAAGCGAACAAGAAATCAAACGCTAATTAGCAAATTAGTAATTCCACAAGTAAGCAAACAAGTCAACACATAATCAAGTAAGAAAATCACAACAATTCGCTAATAATCAAAATAATAATCAACAACATAGAAATTACTAAAAAAATAATGGTAAATAACGTAGCATAACGTAATTTAACATAACGTTACATAAATTAATATAAAATAACATAAAATTGTATTGAGTTATTTTTAGTTACATAGCACTGGGATTCTGTTAGGTTTCGTAATGCAATATATAGCAGGTTTTATAACGCGTTATTTTCAAAATTGGTAAATACTCTGGGGGCTCGATTTCTATCAGCTAAAATCTCAAAACTACTAAGCTAGGTCTTTCAATGCATCTGTTAGATATAGAGGTGCAAATAGATCAGATAAGGGGCTTACTATATCCATATTCGTTTTCTAATCATGGATATAGATTTGGATTAGTAAGGAAAATTCATATCCTTATCCGCTTAAATCGGGAATGAAAACATATTAGATATAAAAAAAAGGTCTTACCATAACCACATCCGTTTTCCAATCACAAACATATATATGATTCAATAAGGAAAATTCATATCCACATCTACTCAAATCAGAAATGTATACAGATCACGTATAAAAAAAAATGGATACGAATAAAGATTGGATATGGACATAAACGAATAGAAAAAAAAAACAAATATAAATAGAAAAACAATATCAAGTATGATAAATCAAGTGAAATGTCGGACATGATATATTTTTTTTGATGGTTCTATTTTGAAAATTCTTTAGAATAGATTGTCTAAATTTTTTTTTTTAAATTGGAACTAAGATATCATATTTGAGCGCTCAATTTAAGTTCTTAATTTCTTTATAATTTGCAAATTGTTAAATCTCAAAAAAAAATTATAAGGAGTTGAAAACAATTATCCATTACTACTATAAGTTATAATTATATTGGATTATGGGCTTTAAAAAAGTTATAGAATGATTTGAGTTTAACAATATTTATTAAAGTTAGTGGCTTAAAAATAAATTAACTTCAAAATATGGGTATACAAATAGTTTTCTATAATCTAGATATTAATACCTATATCCAAATCTTTTTTCCTATATATTTATATCCATAACTGTACCCGGCTCTGAAAAATTAACCATAACCTTATCCATATTCGGATATAGATTTTCATAACCATATTTGTATCTAATTTGATCCGGATCCTGATATATCCATGGATATCCATATCTGGTTGCTGGATATCAATATCATCAATATCTGGTTGCACCAAGTTAGACGTGGCACCAGCACAAGTGCTTCTCTTACATATATTTCCTCTGCACCACTCGCACAAAGTGATAAAATTATTGCACGTTGCAACAAAGAAAGCAAAAGATGAAAAAGTCAAATCAACTTTCTTGTTCAAGGAATTGACTTTATGGTAATTGAAGTCCTGAGTTAAGAGTTAAAAAGCCTTCACTTGATCATAAAAGTTGACTAAGTCTTACTTGGCTATGTACCAAAAATGAAAGATCAACTAGATGATGATGATTAGCAAGTCTTTTGTGAATTGTTAAAGTAAAAATGTGCAATAGACTTTGTTACTGAAGAAAGAAATATTAATGGCCACTGGTTTACTTTGCAGCAGGGGATATTGACTAAACAATTCCATCAGGTTGAGATTCTCAGCGACTCGAACAGCGACAACTCAGGATTCAGGACTCGATTCATCAATACGTTCTTTGATGGTACTGAAAAACTTCTGTATCATGCTGACAACTTACTGTAAGTACATATGTGAACTGTGTTGGTTAACATCACATCAAAGATATAAGGATTTAGTTTCTTCCTCTCTCCTTTCTGCAGGAATGAGGAAAACATTGATTTCTCAAAGCTGTATCATATTGTGTACAAGATAAGGGGGAGCAGCTCAATGTAAACTTCTCTTAGCTCTTTTTTCCTTTCAATATAGCATACATAAAAATAAAGTAAATGGAACTTACCCAGTTACCCTTAAATAAATATATTACTTTCTATAAACAGAACTAGCAGTTTTAATCATGACTGTTGATGTATATAGAAAGAAACAATCATATGGAGGGTAAGAATTTAATTAAGTCAAGCTGATTGAGCCAAATTTAATTAACTAGCAGTTTCAGTTCGAGGAGAATTTATCAACATTGGACAAGTTAAAAGAGTAAAGGAAAGACTGAAGAGAACATGGATGGAGATAATACAAAAAGATATGGATTCTAGAGATTTAAATGAGAGCATATTACTCAATAGGAAAGAATGGAGAAGGATTATCGGTGTGAGCAATCCGCCGTGATTCTCTTTTGGTTATATAGCCTATCCCAAGTACTTGGGACAGAAAGCTTAGTTGTTGTTGTTATTGACTGAGCCAAATTTTTGAAATCCAATGTTAAAGCTAGAAATTTGTTATATGAACTCCTAAGTCTTGTAAGGTATAACCTCCAAGCTATTGGTTTTGTATTTAGCAAATATAGATATGGCCTACGGAATGATTTTCCTTATGCTAAATTCAAACCATATATGAATGATTTCAACCCAGATTTCAAAGAACATCTTTAACTATTCAATTTTCGGATTAAGTTGTCAAGTAACTAGTACATCATCTGTAGCATTAATTACACCGATATTCCACTAATATTTCTGTTTATATGGTTGTCCTGTTAACTATTTGCAGGATAGGAGCTCATGACATGCAGCACGCTATCCTTCCTCTAATTCAGTGCTGCAAGGCAAATGACAAGGATGGGTAACGAAATTTATTCGTATATACTTGCATGAGATTGATCATTTGTAGGTTTGCTATTGTTTCCAATATTCTATCTAAAATAGAAGGAAAGTTATATGTAGGTATCCACGTAACTTCATGATTTTCTTTACTTTTATCCCTTTTTCTAACTAAAGTATATACCAAAAAAGGATGGCTGATACTCTTTGAAAGGCAAAACAAAATAAAGGAAAAGTACAATTTGAAGGTAAAAATTTTTAAAGGCGACAAGCCTCATGGTTGCATATTGGTAATTCACATATAGTGGGTAGACGACATGTGTCCAAATCACGACATACTCAAGTGTTAAGCAAAGCCATGAAGAGTTTCTTCGTTGACATGTTGAAGTCTAAATTTCATCAACCTTTCATGTTTGCTCCATTTTTGCTTCTCTTAGGGCCTGATTAAATTTTCCTAGCTTCCCAGCCTTTTATCATGGGCTGGCCTCTTATTCTTTTTCGTCTACCAAAACAGTCAAACCATATGTGTTAAGGATCTTTTCCTTTTTAATGTCATTTTTTATTGGTTTTTCTCTCTCTTTTAATTAAACAGATGCATGGAGGCGCTGCAGGGATTGAAACGTGAATTTCAAAAAATTCGAGCCACACTTGAGACCATTGTGCAGGTAAACTTCGGTGTTTTTTCTCCATTCTTTTTAGGTATAATCTATGATATCTAGGACATTTCCCCACAAAAAACTGGTGTCCGACACTCGCAGAAACGACATGTGCGTCCATTGGTATCAGACACCTACAAATGTGTAAACTGGTATCTGGCTCTAAAATATGTATATGATGAAGTGTTTTAGGACCTTATATGACAAAATCTAACTGCATTATAGATTAATAATCTAGGTATCTTTCATATATGAATAACAAAACACACACACACACACACAAGTCAAATGTACATGTATTCCAGAAAAAAAAAAGAAGAAGCATAAATAGCTATGTCCTCGTCAAAGTTTTCGATAATTTCCATGTCCAACACCCAATGTCCATGTCGAAATGTGCGACTCATGTTTGTGCCTACTAATTATAGGTAAAACTTCCTTTGGGAGATATTTGTGTGCCTGTGCATGTGTACGTAGTGTGTGTTTTGAGGGGAGTGTGAACCTGCAAATATTTGTAGTAAATTTAATGACGCTCATAAATTACAAGTTCATATTGTAGTGGCCACCATGATGAGATTTATAGCCCTCCTAATATTAAGGTATTTCACAAAATATTAGTACTGCAACAATGAAGAAAAATACCCCATATATATATATATATATATATGGGCTGCTCTAATGAGAACAGTTCTCAAACCAAGCTTCGTGAGAATCCTATTATGAGTCATCTCAATGAAAGATCCAAACCATCTAGATATCCACCTCTCTCTCTCTCTCTCTCTCTCTCTCTCTCTCTCTCTTTCTATATATATATATATATATATATATATATATATATATATATATTAGCTTAAAACAATATAAATTATTTAGACATCAGTTATCCATAATCTAAGAGGTCTCAAAAAATATGTAACTTCAGCCATAGAAACAAGAAACTGTCAGATGCATGCGCAGACAACATCAGAATGATTTGAATATTTTTTAAAGCTAATAACATGTATATATCAAGGTAAACAATTTGATATTTCATGGGGATGACCCATGATAGGATTCTCGTGAAACTTAGTTCCCCTATATATATGACTATAAACTTTCCACTAAATCTAAAAAGTTTAATTTATCGTATTATTCGCCATCTATTTACCTTGAAACATGTATTTGTCAAAATTTCAAAAGGTGAATAGTGAGAGTCGAATAAAGTAATGGTGGATCACAAGTGAAGATGTAGTGTAAAAAGTTTTAAAACTAACTTTTTAAATTTAATGGAAATTTTGCAGTCTAACCCTACATATATACACTCATTTGGATGTTGTGGAAGTATGAAAAGGGAAAAAAAAAAAATCAGGCAATAATTGGAGTTGACGTATATTAATAGCCCTTGATATGTTCTCATGATGTTATTCATTTATGCTTTTGGAAAATTGTATTAATTAGGAAGTGATCTACAATATCTAATTGGTATATACATCCTTCAATTCTCTTTTATTAATTTATATTTCTAGATACCTTTTTCATTGTGTTCTTCTTGACTTTCATTTGATGCAGCTGGAAGAGGTCATCCTCCATGATGATCAAAACTAGAATAAAAAGTGTGGAGTTAACGAGGAGAGCTTGGTGACCCTCTATCATATAGTTGTGAATATATGTTATAATTGGAGCAGTCTAATAATGTGTATATTGCAGAATAAATATCAGGCTCTTATGTTTAAGTCATTATCTAACTTAAAAGAAAATGTTATCAGTACCATTTTATTTGTCTCATCTAGCTTCAATAATAGGTGCTCAAATTAAGCGCTTCTCCATGTTTACCAGCAGATTAATCACAGGATGATAAGAATATTTATTTCATTTAAAGAACTATTTTATTGTCCAGATGCTTAGGCAACTATAAGTTAGTAACTCGAATTTGTTTGGATGGACATGACTGCTGTTGGAAGTTTGCGTCAAGCATAAATCTTGATAATAAAAAAATATCAATAAGCTAGAAAATAATTAACAAACAGATTGGAGAATACTCAGGCGAGAAGAATTCTGTACATGCTTACTTGAGGTGAGGATAGTGTACCCCGCCCCCCCCCCCCAAAAAAAAAAAAAAACATGTTGGCGTATATTCACAAGTATTTCTTCTGGGCATCCTACCAAAGTTCCAGGGTATACACTTGCAACCTGTAACTGGAGAATTGAATTGTCCATGTTTTGAGGGTTTTTCTTCCCTTTATTTTACTGTCCTTTACTTTTTTCGCATGTGTATGTCAGGAAATATGTCAATTTGTCTGAGTAGGCAGGCGGTAGACGATTGAATATTCTTAATGGAAATTCCACGTCTATTTCAGTATTATCAAACAACAGGCTTTCCACAGCTGAAAGCATACTATTTTCTAGAAACTGAGAGCAAGACAAAACAAAGATCAAGGTGTGACACTGTCGTGGGAGTATCTAAGTTAAAATTTATGTTCCAACGAAAACTTAAGGACTAACAGTGACTCCCACATGAACAATATTTTAGACATCTCACGCATTTCCAAATTTATCATTGGGAAGAATCTCAACAATTATACATCAAATTGTGAGTTGTGACATCCCTTTTCCATTGACATGCTCTATCCATAATCAATTTTGGGTCGGTACTTCTCTTTACACATTCATCTCCCTTTTTCCCTCTATGAGTCTATATATTCAACACAACTAAATCCCTTGTATCTTCCGATGCCGGATGTTAACTTGATAGCCATTTCTTAAACTATGAAACAAGCCTGTAAGAAAGACTAGAAATGGGGCCTATGGTCATGTGATGGGTATCATCATGGTATTGTACAAAAGATGAAAAATAAAGTTTCCGCAATACTATAAATACATAACTCGCAAACTGATAGTTCATTTACTTGATTGTTAACTCTAACCAACAGGACCAGGTAGGCAAACAACATGAGAAACAAGCAATATAGGAAAATATCCAATGAGATATATAACCAAGGCTAGCAGCAAAACTGTAAATGGCCTTTAGAGAAGCATGTGTCTTTCTTACAAAGCAAGGGTTCCACCTTGCTACACTAAATGCAAAAAACCAACATATCTACCAAAAAAACCATCTCTTCTTGACAGAATCTCCTTGAATAACTCCTTGAGTCACCACTTTTTTCCTCTTTTCTATGCCCTGATTTAATGACTTCAGCCTTTTTCTGAAAATACGGCAGGAAGGAAATATAAGGATTAAAGAAAAACAGCCAAGTTCCTCACTATATTCTTGCTAGTCGTCCTTCTACAGAATATTCAAAGAAAAGAGTATGTAAAATTGTTTTTCAGCTAAATGGTGGGTTGATCCCCTTCATCAAGAAGAAGTTAACCAAACAAGCAAATAAAGTAGCATTATATAGGTAGCATACATAGAGGTAGATATAGCTAGTAGTCCCAAAACAACGTCACGAAATCTGGATCTAGTGTATTTAATTGTAAGTAATTTCACTTCCAAGCCCAAGAAGAAAATAGAGAAGTACCTAGAATCTTCAAGGTGACCATGCAAACTCCATCTTTGGCGAAATCCTTCCATTCCCTCCATTCCGCTTGCAAGGATCATGCGCCTGTATGAAGTACTCAACACGAGTTGCACAGGGAAGATCTCACAGTCAAATTGAAGAAATTCATTTCATTCCTAAAATCTCAATGTAGTTATGAAGGGAACTAGATTGAAATGGATACAGCCACAAACTCATCTTGACAAAATGGTTCAATATCATTTATCGGTAGAGCTGAGATATAGTTAGTTTCCACTAACAAAAGTTCACCAATACAAAGAGCTTGAAACTTATGTTAAGTAAAGGTTCCTCAGATCTGATTGCATAAATCGACACCTTCGAGCACGTGGGACGCAATTTCTGGCGGGATAAGTGGTGATGGCGGCCCTAGCATAAGGTCATCGCCTGCCAATATAGTTTCCTCCATGGCTGGCTGCGAATCAAATAAAAAAAAAATAAAAAAAAAACATAAAACAAACAATAAGTAGAGTAAAGATAAGGTATCAAAATCAACACTCCTCGAAAACCCTAAAGAACAATGCCCTTCCCATAATTTAGGGGAAAAAGTTAACATGCATAAAAAAGATTGAAATATGATTAATCCATATTATCTCCCAAATACAGTATAGAAACTTCAAATTCAGTTTAATTCAAACCTACTGCGCCCTTAAAACAATCTAATTCAATAAAGGAGCAAACTTTAGGCTAGCAGTATCAATTCGTAACATAGATTCTTCGAAATTATGCATCAAACTACAATAAAAATCAAACCCTAATGCGAAACAAGAGAATCTTTCAATTTCGCGAAGAACCTAACGAAATAACTGAAATATTATTATTATTATTATTATTATTATTATTATTATTTATTTATTTATTTTTAGCATGAACTGAAAATATTCATCTTAAAGCCAACATACCATCCATTATTGCTCGACTGATAGCAAAGTTTCTCTTTTTCTTCTTCAACGGCAGCAGGGATTTCGAGATTGAAGAAGATCGCATTGGGGAGAAAAATTGAATTTGGGGCTCAGAGAATAAAACCCGGGAACTTCTAAATGGGCACAAGTTTTTTTCCCAGTGAGCCCAGTTAAAACTCCTAATGTATAACAACTATGCCCTCTAAAAAAAATTTCCATCTTACCCTTTTTCCTTCACCCGCTTCTTCCGTCCCTCCTGCCGTTCGGACTGACAGTCTGAACGAACTAACTCCGTTCGGACTGTCAGTCCGAACGAATCCGACCTGTTCGGACTGACAGTCCGAACTGGAGCTTGATTTGGCCACTGCCTCATCGACTCTATTTACTTATAAAAATTGATGTATCATTAGTTAACAGAATTTAACGTCAGTTTATGGACTTATATTAATAACAAATTATACATTATTATCGAAATATAGGGAAGGAAGAATTATACACTGACACACTGATACACCAATCCATTGATACTCTGATACATCGTTTATTGCGATACAATGATACACCGACAAACAATGATACAATGATACACAAATACAATGATACTGCTGATACACAAATACAATGATACTCATGATACACCGATATACTGATATAATGATACTTGGATACACCCATACAATGAAACAACGATACAATTACTGATACAATAAAATAGTGAAGATTATAAATAGGGTTCCCTACGTATAAAACAAACAATATTTTATACAGATTAAAGAAATACGATCAAATACAAACGTAGTGTTTATATTAAACAAACAAAAAGTGACCAATAGGGTTCATTACAAACAAAAACCATAAATTCAACAAATTCGTCAAAATGTTTGCAAAATAAGTTTACACCGGCGACGTGAAGTTCCTTACATCATCCATATCATTATACATCTCACACATTGATCACTGTCTCCTTGTCTTCCTCGGGGGTTGACGTCTGCTTCTGGTTCGAGTCAAATTTACCGTATCGGGTGCATTAGGAGTGGAATGATCTTAACTTGGTTCCTCTGCTTCCTTTTTCTAATCTTACACTATCATATCGGATCAAATTCGGAGTTTCTATATTTAATTCAGTATCTACGGTGTACGCCCGAAAATTGCATCTTTGATTCCATTGAAAAATTGATGAATTACAATGAGAATTTAGATTACAAAAAGAAAATAGGAGTCACAAGAACGGGAATATTGGTGGATTCCCTTTTTTAAGTGGGTACGGGTGGCGGTGGAGTCTTGTTACTGCCTCCGTTGACTATCCAACTTGGAAGGGGATCTGTGAAGAAAACCCGCTCCTTCTGATCTCTCTCAACCTTCTGTGAAGAATCGCTCTGCCAGCTCCAAAGAAAAAGTCCCCTTTCTCTCGAGTCCAATCCTGTATTTTATAGACTGAGAGGACTTAAAATCCGGATCGATTCGCTCTTGAAAAATCGAATCACGGAATATCAGCAAAGGAAACAAAACAAAAATACGGAAAATAACCCGCGGGTTGGCACCTGCGGGATCGCTCCCGCAGGTGCCAACCCGCGGGAGCTCCCGCGAGATACACCCCGCGGGATCTCTCCCGCGGGTGGCAACCCGCGGGAGCTCCCGCGGGTTGCAACCCGCGGGAGGCTCCCGCGGTTGCATCCCGCGGGATGTCCCGCGGGAAGCAACCCGCGGGATGTCTCGCGGGTTGCATCCCGCGGGATCCTCCCGCGGGTTGCAACCCGCGGGATTCTCCTGCGGGTAGCAACCCGCGGGAGCTCTCCCGGGTTGCACTCTCGGGTTCTCCCATCGTGGTTTCCATATAATTTTATTATTTTATTTTTTTTAATTTTATTTAATTATTTTTAGTGTCTACATACGGCCACTTCGATTTCTCTCGAGCGTTGGATTTGTGATCGAGATGCTGTTTTTTTTCCTCCTTAACGAGGTAGTTGGTCGAACGCGAGAAGATTCTACCGGATCCATCTATGTAATACAAAGATATTTCATTCATAGATACTTTTTATCAAAACAGTAAATTTTCTATGTGCAAATAAGTAGTAATAAAGTATAATTTGCTACAAATATTATATTTTATCTATTTATTTTTAACCTACAAGATAGTGTAATATTAAAATTTAAAGACACTGAAACCGTTCTATGTTACTTAATCAACCATTAGGACAATATCATTAAACTTCTAAATTAATTAATTAATTTTAATATTAACATCTATAATTAGAAAATAACTAAATTTTCGCATATTTTACAACTACGATTACAATATTATATTTTCTTCATAATTATAATCTAAATATTAAAAAACAAAATTAACAAAAAAATGTACTTGTTTAGAATTTTCCGATTGTAAATTATTATCAAACCAAACAAGAAGTTTTCAGTTTTCAGTTTTCAGGACAGTCACAGAGCAAATAAGAATAAACTAAATAAAACAAAATTAAAATTAAATTAGAGGAGACTTACAGTGGAGCTCAAAACTCTGAGATCAAGAGAGAAGAAATGAGGCAGCGGAGGGTGGGGGTGTGGCAGCGGAGAGTGGGGGCGGAGGGTGGGGGGTGTGACAGCGGCGGGTGGGGGCGGAGGGTGTGGGGGCGGAGGGTGTGGGCTGTGACAGCGGGGTGTGGGGGCGGAGAGTGGGGGCTGTGGCGGGGGGTGTGGCAGCGGGGTGTGGGGTGTTGGGCTGTGGCAGTGGAGGCGGCGGAGGGCGGCGGAGATTGGCAGCGGCGGCGGCGGGTTGGAAGGAGAAGAGAGGAGAGAGGGATTTTTGGGTTTGGGCCGGTGGAGAGGAAGTGAGGAGAGGAAGTGAAGAAATATAGGTTAAGGGTATTTTGGAAATTAAATTGGGCTCACTAAGAAATTCTATCCTCTTCTAATTTTATACTGGGCTCACTAGGAAATCTGGGCTCACTAGGAAAAAAGTTGTGCCCCGTTAGAAGTTCCCTAAAACCCTGGACTGTCGGGTTATCGGGTTCGGGGTCCCCGTCTGCGAACCCGTGACGGTTTTAGGTCTGAGTTAAAGGGGGAGTTTCTACAGGAGCACACCAACTTTCCTAGTGAGCCCACCTCTATCAGTGTCCTAGCTCCAAGCTTAAAGGGGCTCACCAGGAAAAATGGTGTGCTCCTTTGGAAACTCCCGTTAAAGGAGGTCTGGTGCAAAAAGTGAAAATATTTGGGGAGAAACAGTAAAAGTTTAGAATTATTGTCCTCTCATTAGGGAGGGATCAAGGTAATATCAGTTAGAATTTCCATTCTTATTACTCTATTTCATATTTAAAATTTATGTATATTGTTCTTCTACTTCTAAATTATATTATATAAATTATACAAAATTAATATAATATACATCTCGTCCATTTTCTATTTCTAAAATATATGGAAAATTTTAAATAATATTTATGATATTATTTTATTTTACATTTTAGATGATGATGTATTTCTGTCATACTGTTTACGCAAATATATAGTTTCTAAATCAATGGAGATCGGGAGGAAAATGAAGTTGTCAGAGAGTGTGACCGAGAACTATAATTGGCTGCATAAGTTGGAAAAACACAAATAAATGAGCTATCAACATACAAAACTGGCGACATTAGCTTGTGAGCTTATTTGTTTTTCTCAAGAATTCAAATTCAGGTGTTTTAAGATTACAAGAAAGAGTGGAGATTGTCATAGTTCTTGCAGTTTATATCAACTTTGGTAAAGAGAGCCATTGTCACTTAAGATTCTCAAATTCCACGAACGAAAAGATGTAGCTATAAATTAAGATAAGTGGTAGATCTGCATAATGCATAGAGCTTTCTTTACTTTTGGATTAAATTGTTCACCAATAGTCCAGAAATTTTACAGACTAACTGGATTGAAATTGTCTTTTGATACGTAGGTTGCAATAATAAAATCATGATTTTTCCTACTTGCTATTTGTTGTGATATTAATTTCATCACTCTAGTGTTCAGTTTATTGTTCATTTTTTATGGAAATTGAAGAAGGAAAGCTCAAAAACTAAGGGAAAGTTCTAAATGCGCACCACATTTTACTTAGTATTCTTATTATTGTTTTACTGATAAGGTTGATGATGTGCACTTAATGATTGCTAAGCCATAGATTTAATAATTTTCATTCATAAAAGACTTGGGATCATCAATCTGATACCCTCATGTGAACTATAATATCCCTCTCATGTACGATAAATCAATATTATTGTTGAACTGTGAAATTGCAAGTCTCATTTTATTTTTTATTCTTAATGCGCACATTACAACTTCCCTTGCTCTCCTTTAGTCTTTTTCATTTTCCCAACAATTTCCACTGAAGAATCTTTTCACGATGTCATTCTGATCTTGATGCTAAACAAACCATCACCGTCCAAATTAAGCTGTGGCTGCATTTGGCCATGAAGCTTGTAGTTGCTACTTGAGATATATAGTGTGCGTACATAGGGACTCGTCAGAAATTCCATGTCTCGTCATTTCTTTCCTTTTCCCGTTCACAAAGTTTATGTTTATGGATTCGAGATGGAAAGATAACTCTCCACTAGGTGAGGGGAGTTTCTAAAATAGCACTCCACTTTTTCCATGTGAGTCTACTCGACGATGTATTTTTTATTCGGATTTTTAGTTCACATTTTTTTAATTAAGTGGGCTCACAAAGAAAAATGATATGCTATGTAGGAAACTCTCCAAAGCGAAGAACGTATAAATTTTGATTTATCATGCTCTCCTCTGTTTATTGAGGTTCTTGCCGACAGTCAAATTTGTCGCGTCTTTAATCTCAAAAGTATTGGTCCATAATAGCATTTATCCACAAAAAGTCAAATAAAATGGGTGGCTGAAGCATTAAATTGCGGGAAAATATTTGATACATTAAATGAGAAAATAGAAAATTCATGGGCGATCAAGAGAGTTACTTCATTGTCCATTTAGGTGGCCTAATAAAATTATTACACGTGACGCAATTTAAGTTAATAAATAAAAGAACTCACCTAACCACGCTTTAAGTAGTGCCACGTATAATAATTTTATTAGCGACGGTGAAAAAACGCTCTTTACTGTCGGTGAATTTTCCGTTTGCTCATATTAAATATATATGAGACGAGAAAATGACCCCTTAAGTATTTGTTGCGGGAGTTTTCAAATTAAGTAGCATACTATTTTTTCTAATGAATCCACTTTATAACAGTCCCCGATTTTGAATTCGGAAAAAAAATACAAAAAAATAAACCCACTAAGAAAATTAGTGTGTTCCTCTGCAAACTCCCCTTGTTGCGGAGAGGAGAGGATACAAATTACATAAAAATATTACGCATGGTCTCCCAAAAATTAATCACCATAGAAGTTTTAATCTGATGTGCCAAAAGACAGAACTATCAAGGCTAGATATGTCCAAGAACTGCTTGACATGACTCGCGAGCCATCCAAGCAATCTTAATCTATGACCGCACACTGTCTCATGCCATGCTTTTCCCAGATAAGATTGCATTCCCACCAGTCAACAAGATAGAGATGGGACGTGCACCATTTTAGTCAAGTAGTGAGGATTTTTGTACAGTAGTGAGGATCTCAGCACGTTCACTTTTTTTTTTTTTTTTTTTTTTTTTTTTTTTTTTTTTTTTTTTTTAAAGCATAATAGATAGATAATTATATGCATTTTGTTAATCAGATTTTAATGAAACAAACTACAATATATTATATATATGGGGTATTTACTGGTTTGTCCCTCAAATCTTTATATATTATAATTTTGCCCCTCAAATCTTCATATTTAGGATTTTGCCTCCTAAATCTCATAAGTTACAACAATTTTGTCCCCTTCTCTAACACAGTTACATATTTGACCATTTTACCTCTCTTTTCCACTTCTATTTTCCTCCTCTCTTCTTCTTCTCTCTTCTCCTTCTCTTCATTATTTCTCCTCTCTTCTTTCTCCTTAACTTCAATTGGTATTTATTATGGATTGTATGTATGATCTCCCTAGGTGATACCAATTGAAGTTAAGGAGAAAGAAGATAGGAGAAATAATGAAGAAAAGGAGAAGAGAGGAGGAATAGAGGAGAAGAAGAGAGGAGGAAAATAGAAGTGGAAAAGAAGGGTAAAATGGTTAAATATTTAACTGTGTTAGAGAAGGGGACAAAATTGTTGTAACTTATGAGATTTGGGGGGCAAAATCCTAAATATGAATATTTGGAAGACAAAATCATAATATATAAATATTTGAGGGACAAACCAGTAAATACCCCTATATATACATATATTCCCTCCTACATGAGTATACGATAAAATAAAATTATAATATATTTAAGAAAAACTATTACAATAATTTTATACATAAAGAGTTATCATATTTATAACACTGCAATGCCAATAACGCTCAGAACACGAAACAAAAATCCGCATATTTCGTTTGCTTTGTTACTCTGAACACACTATAGAATAAATTATTAATAGAGTAATCGCTTATAATCACACATCCTATTTTAAACTCTATAAAATCTGAGTATTCCTTCAAGATCGCTGTGACAGTTAATCCAGACCTCCTAAACTTATTTGTGAAACAAACTTCTATATCTGGTCTCCTTTTACTTTGCGGCTTGCATCTGTATAGTCTTTTTCCTTGTAGGATTGGATTATATATTTTTACCTTCCGACAGGTTATTTTCCAGCATGTCAGCCCGCAGTATCAACCATCTCAACTAGTTATGTTCTCTGGTTTCAGACACCCCGTGTAAACAAGTAGTGTCAAATAGATTCATTAGGCTAGTCCGAACAAAATCATTTCGGAGTTGGACTCTCTTTGGCCGAAGCCCTGGGCATGCATCCTGCTGGCCTACGTAACACCTCCCCGGCCAACTCCGACTCTGAGTACTCTATTAGCTTCCTAGCTCTGACAGGACACGATGGCCTCGCTTTTACTCCGGTCACGATGGCCTCCCGCCACGTCGGCGGTGATGAGGCTGGCTCTATCTCCTCTCCCCTCTAAAATAACCATAACCGCGTGAATCTTGTAATAATAAGGGACGATTTGTTGATTACTTAACCTTGACACTTTCCCTTCACATCCAAACTATCAGTATATATCCTCCCTCTTCAGTGAGTAGGTAGGTGCAAGCTAATTCATTCTAAAAAAGTTGAGGCAACGCGTCCCATGTGATTTTTGTTTTGGGCCAGAGATTAGCGAAATGGATGGGTGTACGAAAGGATTTTGATACGACTCTGGGGTGGGAACAGAATGATCATCGAATGTTCGTTATTCTTCAAAAGAAACATGATCGGAATGGCACTCATCCCTCAACGTGCTGATCAAGTGTGCGCATATTAATATGTTTAGTTTGATCCAGAATATTTTACATACATACTACCTAGCTACCAGAAAACACCTAGCTAGGATTTTGGGATACGTCCTTTGGCCATTCTCTGACTGACTGACTGCTTCGATATATTCTGTACATTTTTGACTCCAGGTTTATTCCTAATTAAGTACGGAGTGTTAATTATATTTCAGGTGTGCACGCGTGATCTGCAGAATAAATTGAGCTTGAATGAATGAGATCAAACTAGTCATTTTCTGAATAACGAGGTCAAGTTCGGCCAAGTCAACACCCCAGTCCATTCTGCAACAGGATGGTCGGAACAACTGATGATATCGCATGCTCTTCTCATTGTTCATGCTGTAAGCAGTGCAAGACTTCAATTTCTCTGCATCTTCACCGTCTGATCCCTTTTGCAGCGATACAGCCAAAAACACAGTTCCTCAGTCCATTTTGGTTGCTTGCCTTGGTATCTCAAGTAAACGAGTCCTTTTAAAGCCACAGACCATATAGTCGGTAGGGGCATTATCCGCTTTTAAACTGAACTCCAAGGGCTTTTTTTTTTTTTTTTTTTGCCTATCTCGTCGCGATTCGGACAGCAGGGGACGTTCCATTATTCTTGTGCACCCACCGCTTTAAATTATCATAATAATTAATAGTGCCACCTGTCATATTCTCCACTGTCTCCATGCGCAATTTAGTATGCGTTTGTTTGCATAGAATTATTTCTATATATTTTTTAGCCAAAAAAGATTATATTTTTCTGCCAGTCCAGAGAAAGAAAAGATTACATGGTAGAGAATGTTTTTATATGGTACAACACCGACTAAAATTTAGTTCTACCTCTACAAAATTTTAAAATAGAAAAATAAAATCTTTATTTTTAATTTAAAATTCAGTATAATGCCTACAGATCAAAAATTGACCTATGGACACTATCAAATACCCTTCCTAAAGTCTATATAATATTTTAAAAACTTTTTCTTTGTCAACTCAGTATTGCTTTACAAAGTAACGAAACAAGATAATTTTTTTTGTGAAATTATTTTTCAAACATTGTACTTTTATATGAAAAAACAAATAAAATATTATAAATACCGTTTATTTAGTTAATTACATAATACTCTTTTCTTTTTCGAATTAATTTTTTCTTCTAATAGTTATATATAGAGAGAGAAATGGAAATGAACTGTCAGCTCACGCAAGTTACATTACTTACAATTTATTTCGACTATCTCCTATAATTTCCACTTAAAATTTTCTTTTGGATTATGATCTTGACTCTCTAGGGTTCACTCATATCCAATTTCTTAGGTTTTAGTTTTGATTTGATCCTCCATCAAGTTTATATAATTTTTAACGGTTTTCAATAAATAAACATTTTGTATCCACCTGATGAAAGTTTAAATGAACTCCAAAATTTATGAAATTTAATTTTATTAAGGTTAAAATGGTAGAGATCCAAATTCAAAAAAAAAAAAAAATTGTATTACTTTATCTTGGCCGCTAGCTCACGTATTTTTCCCTAAACTAGTGGCTCATTTACAGTAATCCCATATATATATATATATATATATATATATATATATATATATATATATATATATATATGAAAAAACGAGAAATTTACTTGTGGTAAAAGGAATTCCTTTACCGTCGCTTAGGTGGTCCAATAAAATTATTACACGTGGCGCCACTTAAGATAACAAATAAAAGAACTTCCTATTGGACCACCTAAACTGCGATGAAGAAACTCACTTCAAAATCGATGAATTTTCCGTTTGTTTACTCTCTCTCTCTATATAAACTCTCTTCTTCTATTCTATTTTCATTTTAGAAGTTATATTTTTAAGCAAAACGGCCAATCATGGTCCTCAAGTCCCATCAGCGATAATTAATAGAGGGGAAATTCTTAATGCACACTATAATTTAATATAAAAATAATTATAAATTTGACATAAAATTTTTAACAAAAAATCCTTATCTCTTTTCTTAGTGAGCAACATTACCTCCACTTTCTCTCTTCCTTTTTCTTAGTGAGCACCATCCGTTTCAACTTTCTCTCTCCCGCGAGTCCAAATGTCAAAAAAAAGGAAAAAAAAATTATTCTTCAAAACCCTAAATTCCCTTTAAAAATTTTAATCTTATTAGTTACATCACTCTTTAGGATTTGTTTGAGATACTTTTTTTTGTTAATTTTTGCAAATCTGAGAAGGAAAAATTCATTGTTAGTTGACGAGAGATTGACGAAAATAGAGAATAAAAATACAAAATTGGCAAAATTTAGATGAATCTCTGTACTTAGAGATTTGCATAGATAAGAAATTGGTGCTCACCAACAAAAGGATGGTGCGTATTTAGAATTTCCTTTAATAGAGCAGTACAATTTTCATTTTAAAAGTTGTCTTCTTCCCTTCGGGTGTGCTTCTTTGGAAACTTCCCTTCACTTCAACGGGCCGAGTACTTAGTAAGAATAAAATAATAAAAAATAATATTTTTTAATTCTCTATATAATCCTGCTATATTTTCTCTTCTAATTTCAATGGAGGTTGAGACGGTCACTCCTCATAGCTTCGATCTGCAGCCGCAGGCATTTGCTCATCAAGCGACGGGGAATCTTGAGATGGAATCTTCGGAGATTCGATCGGAATCTTCGGTGGCGGCTACCAGACTACAAAAGGTGTACAGGAGCTACCGGACGAGGCGCAGGTTAGCGGACTCCGCCGTGGTCGTCGAGGAGCTCTGGTGAGTTCGAATCGGATTTTTATCTCTGCTATTTTTTTTCCTTTATTGTTATTTCTTTTAAAAAGAAGTGAACTTTGTATTTGTTTTGTTGTTTGAAGGTGGCAAGTGTTGGACTTTGCTCGATTGAATCACAGTACGGTGTCTTTCTTCAATTTCTTGAAGCCTGAATCGGCTGTCTCGAGATGGAATCGTATTAGCCTAAATGCTTCCAAGGTTTGTCCTTTTTAATCTTTTTTTGATGAATTTGTTATTTTTCTTTACCAATTTCCTTTTTTTCCCCAATTGTTGGATCTTTCGCATGGTTTATGTAAATTTATTTAGAAAAATAGAGGATAATGTTGAATAATTTCTGCTGTTGTTGCAGGTGGGACAGGGTTTATCGAAAGATTCCAAAGCTCTGAAACTGGCCTTTCAGCACTGGATTGAAGCTGTAAGCCTTTTCTATTATTATTATTATTATTATTATTATTGGTTGTTGTTTGAATACTGTTTATTTTTCTTATTCTTCTGCTTGATCACAAAATATTTTAAGAATTTTCAAATATTAACCGTCAAAAATCTTATATTTGTGTGTGGGTGCAGATTGACCCAAGGCATCGTTACGGACATAATCTGAATGTGTACTATGAGAAATGGTGTGAAAGTGAAGCTGGCCAGCCATTCTTCTACTGGTGAGCTGCGAAACCTTTAGTTTTTCGTCTAAATTATGTGTCGGCGGCAAAATATAATTTATATGTAGCATGTTTTGTTAATACCTGATTAATAGAATACAAGGAGATTATCCACCGTTTATACTCAAATAATTATGTGTTGAGTGTAGAATAGTTGGTTCCATTAGTTTTTGTTTTGTTTTGTCTTTTTTTTTTTTTTTTTTTCCTGAGAAACTCCAGTTGAAATGAGCATGACTTTTAATTTTCTCAAATATATTCGGGTTGAAAATGTTAGTAGTTACTGAAGTAATTTTAGCACAGAAACGGCCAGTTGACACATTTATTTGGGTCATTTAATGTAACACTTCTATCGCCTATTGGTTTGTTAAATAATGCGAATTGACCTTATAAAACCAATGATTTGATCCTTTGAATAAAGGTGGTGTTTTTAAAAGCAAGTTGCACACGAGAAATATCTTGTTGAGGAGGATATAGTATGATGATATAAGTGCCCTGTTTCTCTAATTATGACTTTGATTACGGATGTGTGTCTGAAGTTTGGTGGACCCATCTCGAAGAAACACTTGCTTATGACCCTGATCTTGATATTTGGTTATACTTGTATAAGATTTGGGCTGCTCATTTGGACTTTACAATGAAAATATGTTCGTTAAAACACTGTCAAACAAGATAAAGGGCTAGATACAGAATAGCATAATGCTGATTTTTTTCCTGAGGTACAAAAGCCACATGCCTATTCATATCATGTGCTTCACCATAAATGGATAACAAAAAGCAACATTGAAAGAGCAACTTTTATGGCATGTAATTTATTTTTATTTATCGATTTGCCATCAAAGAATAGTTTTTGACGATAATTGCAATATTTGTTCTGCCGCTGTTCTAGGGCTGTAGTTTTTTCTATTCATGTGATTGATTACTTTATATTCCAGTGTTAGTAGCGGCAGTTTGTTCTTTTAAAATATATGCTATACTATGCAATTTGATTGGCATTACTGCATTAATTGCTTTACAGTGCAACAAGAAAAAAAAAAGAAGAGAGGATAAAGCTGTCAACTAGTATATAAAATGCTTCATGATCCTGTTCTATGATCTTTGTAGGCTGGATATTGGTGACGGAAGAAATGTTGATCTCCCTGAATGCCCAAGGTCACTGCTTCGGCAACAATGCATTAAATATCTGGGCCCTGTAAGTTCTATTCCAATCTCGAACTCAACAATAACTACTTGAATTTATCTCAGCCTTCTGGTAGTGTAGGTTTAAGGTGTTCATATATTCGTTAGTGGTAAAAGTTAACTGTTTATTGTAAAAAATTGATTGTATTTCTGAACAATCTAGGGGTTCTGAATAGAAAGATGATTAACTCCTTTAAGAATTGGGAGTTTGCATTGGACATCTGGTATCTCCCATCACAAGTTAGTCCCTCTACCAAAAATGGCAAGGTGCTTATCCTGAAAAATCATATATTAAGCAATATGATATAAATGACAAACTCTATTATACCGCCTATTTAGCATAATAATAATATTATTATTATTACATAATCAAATGCTAAGCTTGGTGTGATGTGACCTCCTTTCTATTACAAAAGAGCTCTTACTGATAATCTGCACTTCAAATACAAACTTTTGCTAAACCTGATTTCCGATGCCCTACACACGTGCTCATAAGATGTATATATAGTCTGCCAACGTACACATACTAATGCTTTGTACTTTATTTAATGCAATTACAGAATGGCAATTCAGTTTAACTACCGTTACTACCAGTGCTTCCAGCTCTGCATCTGTATTTCTAAAAGTTTCTTGCCTTTACATTGTTGGTTTTTAAAACATTTAAACACATTGTCTACAGCAAGAGCGACAACACTATGAGTACGTACCAATAGAGGGCAAAATAGTGCACAGGCAAACTGGAGAGCTACTTGATACTACTGATGGATCTAAGGGGGCCAAGTGGATTTTTGTCATGAGCACCTCTAAGAAGTTGTATGCTGGAAAGGTGAGTATCAACGTGAACTGGGATGAAATTTGGATCTCTTGTGGTCGAATAGAAACTGGCACTAACATGGTCTCCTTGACATTCAGAAAAAGAAAGGGATGTTTCATCATTCCAGTTTCCTTGCTGGAGGTACTACTTTAGCAGCGGGTAGATTCACTGCTGAAAATGGAGTGCTTAAGGTAACATAGTTGAACCCTTGGACGAAAATTTGGATGTTTGTGTTTCCCAAAAAATTGCTTCTCTGATTTGAAAATATCATTTCTCTACACATTATTCAAATACTAGCTGATAAAGCTCTACTTTGCAAAATGTTTGAGCTTTGGGATTCATTGAATTATTTAGTGTGCACCATCTTCTTAGTTCGCTCTATGCGTATCTTTTATAGAAGGCTCTAGTTTAGTCCATGTTTGGACTTGATCAGAATGTCTCTTGACAATCACCGATATGCCTGATAAGCTAACTGCATGATAATGCAATTTACAGTTTATCTGGGCCTACAGTGGACATTACAAGCCATCAGAGGAGAACCTGGACAACTTCCTTAACTTCCTTCGAGAAAACGGGGTCGATCTTAATGGAGTTCAGGTACAAGACCTTTTTATAAATGTTTATTTATTTATTTATTTCTCATGCATCAGAATGATCAATCTTTGGTCATTTACTTCTCCAACTTGATCTCGTTGGCAGGTGCCTTCCTCATCTAATGAAGACTATTATGATGATCCTAGACAAGATCATGCAGCTGATGGGGTGATTGAACCAATAGCACTCCGAGAACCTCCACAACTAGAAATACCTATGAAGATGAAGAAGAGCCAAGTAGTGGAACCAACTCTTGTATCCGAAACTGTGGTGGATGTCATCAATGCAGCTGAAGCTAAAGGAACGTATAAAAGAACCTTATCCGGTGGACTTCAAAGCCCTAGGGCGGATGTGCCACAGAAAGCGATTCTGGAGAGGATCAAATCAAAGAGGGAAGCACGTTCATATCAGCTGGGTAAACAGCTGTCATTGAAGTGGTGCACTGGTGCTGGTCCAAGGATTGGGTGCGTAGCAGACTATCCAGTGGAACTGAGAACACAAGCGCTGGAGCTTGTGAATCTCTCGCCCAGGAGCGAGAAGCCAATGTCTCTCTCACCCATGCTGCCACTTACCCCGCACAGTTCCCGACATTTTGGATCGTGCTTGTCATCGACTTCTGTTTATGCTGGTGGAAAGAACTAACTATTTTTTGCTTGATTATCCCCATCCAGTCTCATGCTGCCTCTGCATCTGATGCGAAACTTAAACATCTTGAAATGTTCCTGATGGTGCAAAAGTATTCATCTAAGACATAATAGTTGTCACCTTAGGGACTCGTTGAAACAAATGCTCATCTGCCTGCAGATAAATACTTATGCAGGAATATTTCCCCATTTTTGACGAGTGTTGCATCTTTACATGCGATTGCAGTTTATTGAATCCATCTTGGTATTGTGACTTGCACCCAATTTAGCTAGTAAATAGATGCAATGTTGTATCAGTCTTTTTTGAGGAATATATCTAACAAGTCTTTAATTAGTATACTTTCATCTAAGAGGAAAACACTCGACATGAGCATCTGAAATTTGCTGACGGAGGTAGCACATTCAGCAAACAGGCTTGAGATCTCCACAAGAGTTTTTTTTTTATTTTTTTAATTATAAGGAAACTTAAACAACATCATGCAAATCTTTATCCCAAATTTCAGTTTAAAAAGTTAAACAAGTCACATAAATTTCAATAAAATTGCGGTTCAGCCACATAAATTAGTTGAAATTATGTTTCAAGAAACCTGTGGCACTTCAAGACGTCTTAGACAAAATTATAGCAGGCAACAAATCTAATATTAATGGATTGATATTAGAAATTCACACGGACCATGATTACCCTACAAGCTTAAGGGGGAACCAGTGGAGCTGCTTATTAGTTTTATCCTGCCTCAACTAAAAAAATTACCTTTCTCAGAATTCTGATGTACAATCTATATACAAGGGATTACATTTAGTACACAACAAATATACATTCTCATAATTGTTAGCTGAAGAAAACAAAGACATGATCATCTTTGCCAACTTACTGCAGCAGTTAGAAATGGAGCCCTCCATCTGCTGCAGCTAAATATTTTGAAGACAATGGTATAGAGTGACTGTAACAAGCTTCTCAGTCACTGTGCCTCAACAAGAATCTGGTTATTAGTTGCGGCTGTAGACATGCTTCCTCATGAATTTATCTTGAGTAGGGATCCTTTGGCTTATATTGACCCCAGTTTTTCTAAGAGAGCACCACCCAATTTTCACGTTGAATTGGCCAAAATCCTCAAATCTTTGCTTCATCCAATAATCGATGCTACAATCGTGTGATGTTAATTATCATCTTGCTTCTATGATCCATGAAGTACAATCCTGTAGAAGTTGGAACTTTTGGCGAATGGCTATGTCCAGAAACACCTGCATTTTGCTGAGAAATTCACATGCAGCTTCTTTGCACCTGAATAAGCCACCGCACACACATTGCTCAGCTAGATGTGCGCCTTTAACTTGTTTACACCTGAGGCACACTAGGTCTTGCAGATGGTACAGCCTCTCCCTCTGTCTAACTATTTGAAGAAGTGCATTCTCCATCTGTTCTCGGTTGTATGGCTGCCCACATTGAGGTACTCCACAGCGCCACTCTTGATCCAGTAGTGATGAATCCCGACACAAGTCAAGGTCACGACAGTCGTTGCAATAACTGTGAATTGATGCAAGTATCAGAATGTACATGCATGTGATAACAATTGGAAGGGGGGGAACACTACCAAGGTCAACCCCCAGCCATGTTTACTTGGATAATAATTTGACAAAAGGAGGGAGAAAAAAAAAGAAGAGAGCTTATCTATGGTAGTAAGCAGTAACCAGATGTACACTAAAAAGGTAATTAATAGTGTAACATCTGGCTCCTTTGGAATTGCCCTCAGAGTTCTTTTTACAAATGAGAAACGAGTATTAGTTTGGTGCGCACCTGCAGATAACATTTGGAAGCATGAACGAGGGACATGGATCATGGAACTGTGCTTCTGGAGCAAATTCCTTCACCCGAACAATCTTCAATAAATTTTTCCTCATCTTCTGTTGAATTGATCAAATGGTGAGTGATGCATATAAAACATGAAGCACAATAGTTGATAACACTAAACAAAAGGGAGAAGTATGAGATTGATATATAACTAAGCAGTTAGCAATACATTATTTCCAACAAAGATAGAATGTAGAAACATGCCAAAACTAGAAAGAGGTGCCAGTTACATCAATACCAAGGTTGAAACATGTGAAGCACATACATTATAATAATATATAATTCAAATAAACTATAACAATGACATAGGAGGAAAAAAACAAACAATATTGACAGTGAACAAAGTGACAACAAAATGCAGCCATATTTCACCTGACTAATTAGGTGGAATTTGTAGATGAAAAAAATGGCGTTGACATGAGAGTGAAGCAGATTTTGGCATTGAGAAACATGAAATGCAGAGTGTAAATTTCATCCAACCATTAGCTTCATCTAAAATCAGAAATCCTTGCAAGTACAGGCAATCATCTTATGCTAGAGGCATGCATGATTGCTTGTACATGGACTATCACCTTACAATTATAAATTAAGAAAAAAAACATAATATCATACAAATGTTGCTAGACCTCAACCCTTTCACCAGAAGTTTAGGGTTGAGTGGAGGTTACAGTGGTGCCTGGATATTATTTTATCATGCATTTTAAAATTAACATTGCACTTACCAGAACATCATGCTGAACATTCTGGTCAAGAGCAAGAACAGCACAGACATGTTTAATGAACTCCAATGCAGCATCTCCTTTGAGTGGATGAGAATCAGAACGTTGACGTAATCCATGGTTTGCAGAATCGCCCTCATCCATTTTCTTCTTTCCTTTGAAATGGTGAAGAGTATCCTCAACAATCCGGAAAAGTTTCTGAGTGAAGTAACTGCTGACCTGCAACATGAAATAGAGCCCTATAGAACATGAAGCTAATAGTTAAGTTTAAACAATTTTTATGCATTTCATGTTATCACCTGGTCTTTGAGATACTCAGTAACAGACGCTTCCAGACTTTCAGCAGCCGTTACAGTGATCGATGGAGTGCATATGCTACCATCTTTTGCAGCCACCCGCAATCTGACTTGCTCATTTGAGTACTTCCAAGGGATATAGAGGAACTCAGAAACGATAAGAATAAAATGATCCTGTTTAGCAGTACAGGAATTCAGATATGTGAGACAGGCCAAAAAAATTATGCCATCAGCAAGAAGAAAACTTTTACCCGCATGACTTTAAATTCCTCTTATACAATTAAAAAAAAACCATATCCCAACCTTTTGGGTCAGCAATATGATTCCTTTCTCTCCATCCAACACTGTCACGGACCATCTCCTTCCTGTTCTCTACTTAGTGTCTAAATATCCTATTTTACTGCCTCATGTTTGATTAAGTCATACCTATGGTCCAGGTACAACCATCCCGCCGCTCAGCCTGATTAGTGAACCGCTTGCAACATTTCCCCCTCATCTTAAATTGCGAGAAAACTACCGCTGGCTTCTTAAGAATGCTCATTTCTTATTCTATATTCAATATTAAAAAAAGCAAGTAGTGGTACTATTGATCACCGGCTAAGGATAATACACCGCACTCTCTTTATGGCTTTTTAATTGTCTGCCAATGCCATTTCTATATTAAATGAAACCCACTTGACACTGCATAAATCATATTTTAGAACACTGCTTATATTTCATAATAGAGTTAATCAAACTCAGACCCCCTATAGTATGGGGGGTGTATAAATTATTACCTCTAAAGATCGAAACTTGCACTAAACCCCATGGAAAAGCTAATGGAGTTTAGTGGGCATCTACGGTCTAGTCATGTGATGCACGCATGTGGTGAATTGACCTTTTTGCCCTCAATCATACTTTATATTTGCTCCTCAGTATCCATTTCCTCATCCCAACCAGCATTGAAAATTTCCCACCTTCCCTTTCCACCACCAAATCTCAATTTCCTACCTAAAAGAAGATCTCTCTCAATGGCCTACTCCCCTTCTGATTTCCTCCTCTCCCTCACCTCCCCAAACTTCCCAGATCTCTCTCCGTCCGTTGCTCCTCCTCCTCCATTGCCTCCATCCTTCGATCTCCAATCCTACTGGACCACTCTCCTCATCTAAATCAATGCCCACCTCGACTCCGCCATCCTCGTCCACTATCCTGAGACCATCTTCAAATCCATGCACCACTCTGTCCTCGCCCCCGGTGCCAAGCGGGCCCCACCCGTCATGTGCATCGCCTCCTACGAGCTTCTCGGTGGACCCCGCCTCCGCCCTGCTGCCTACTACACCGCCGCCACCCTCGAGATAGTCCACACCGCCCCCCTCGTCCACAACGACCTCCCATCCTTCAACGCTGCCCCCTCTCGCCGCGAAGAGTGTGATGCTGGTGATGGAGAAGAAGTTCGGAGAGATAGCAGAGTGCTCGACAATGTGCAGGGGATTGTTGGTTGGGACAGTAGGAGTGTTGTATCAGGTGGTGGATGATGTGTTGATGGAGAAGAGAGGGATGGGGCAAAATGAGAGCGGTCCGGCAAAGATGAGGAGCAATGCGAGCGTGGTGAGGGCCATGGGATGGGCAAGGCGTTGGAGGTTGTGGAGTGTTGGGGACAAAATAAAAATTTCACTTAGATCTTATGGGTAGCCCAGTTGAAAACCCAGAACCGCAACCCGTTATCGCATCCGCAACCGTTAATGAACGCTGCGGGTGAGAATTTGGAAACTGATACGCGGATATTCCACAGTATCAGAGAGAGAGTGACAACCTGTACAAAGGGAGAGAATTGTGTCTTGTTTCCCAAGTTTTGATAAATGAAATTCTGAAACTCTCTCTGCCTTTCTTCTTCTTCTTCTCTATTCTCTCTTCTTCATCTTCTTCTCCAATCTATTCTACCTCTCTGTCCTCTAAACTTTCTTCTATTCTCCACCATATTTCACTAATTCTTACCCAATTCTATAGGTATTCATCACTGAAAGGAGACCATGCCAGCAAAAAAGCCATTATCATCCCGGAGTGTCGACTTCAGCAGTGACACAGGTATCAGAGCTAAGCCTGTCCACTCTCGCCCATTTTAGAGGAATCTGGATCTAGTGCAACCCCTAATGCTGTCGAATTCAATCAAACTATGAGATCCAGTGGTTCTTCATACCAATGAAATGGAGGAGATGAAGAGTTGGATGAGGTAGCTAGATGAAGATCGCGTGAGCAATAAGGAGTTTAAGGCACTGCTCTTGGATCTACAGCATAGGGTGTCCAATGTGCCTTTCCATCATTCAGTGAAGACTCCACCCCCTCAAGGTGGTTCCAATTCCATATCTGATGGATCTAGAGCTATCAATGTGAATCGAGAAGGTCCTCTACTTCCCCACTCCTCAACCTCCACCTTCATACAATTTTATATCTGCAATTGTAACTATTGCTAATTACACATATATGGCCAGTGGACGAGTGGCAGAAGGAGGGTACCAAAACAAACCTTGACCTGAGTTTTCCATATTTACAGGTACAGATGTCCATGGGCGGTTGTATCGTGCGGTGCAATTGTTGGAGTTTTATGGGGTTAGCCTGGATCAAAAGATGAGAATGACAGCTCTATATTTAGAAGAAAAACCACTGCAATAGTATCGATGGGCGGTTAGGGAGTTTGGACAGTCGCTAGAGTGGCATGAATTCGAGAGGGGGTTGATTGAAATGTATGATAAGGCTAATACTATAGATTATGCTGGAGAGTTGTCTAAGCTAAGACACGAAGGGAACAACTATGAAGAATATCAAAGTGAATTCATGCGCCTCTCTCATCATGTACATGGGTTACCACCGAGCTATTTGGTTAACTGTTTTGTTAGTGGATTAAGGGAAGTAGTGACATATGAAATCATGGCTAAGAAACCCCAAACATTTAGTGAAGCTATGAGGCTAGCAAAACTTGAAGAAGAGAAAAGTGCACCCATCAGGAAGAATACAAAGGGGAGTTTAACTAAGGCATTGGTTCCACACACTCCATTAGTGGGCTCCAATAACCAGAGGATAGCAGTAGTGGCTAGTGGTCCGCAATAACCTGCAAGGAAACTCACTTATCAAGAGATCAAGGAGAGGAGGAATAACGGTCTATGCTTCAGTTGCGATGAAAAATACACTGCAGGTCATAAGTGTAAAAATCCGAAGGTGTTCAGCTTGGAGTTCACATCTGAAGAAGCCATGGAAGACTGGGGTGTTGAGGAAGGGAATGAGGAAGAGTTGAGGCCATTGCAGGTGACTCTCAATGCGATAGGAGTTGTGGGGGTAAGTGCAATTCGCTTGATAGGGAAGATTAATGGAAGACAAGTGGGATTCTTAGTTGATACGGGAGCCACTCATAACTTCGTTGATGCCCATACAACTCAAAGATTACAACTAGAAACTGTTGCCATTGATTCATTCAATGTAACAATCGCAGGGGATGAGAAAATACAAGGGAAAGGGTGTTGTAAGTCTGTTCAAGTAAACATCCAGGGCCAGAGAAGTGGAGTTGATCTGCTGGTCGTTCCTTTGGAGGATCCTCAAGTGGTGTTAGGCACGGTGTGGCTGAAAGGACTAGGTCTGACTGTTTGGGATTTCACACATCACACTCTACAGTTTCGGAAGGGAGGTCGATTACTTTTCATGGGGTGAAATCATCTGCAGTAGATGTGGTGAGCAGAGAACTGTTTGATAAAATGTTGCAGCACAAGATGGTAGCATATGCGGTACAAATTGACATTGAGGCCGAACAGAAGAAGCCTACATCCCTGCCAGAAGATCTGCAGCAACTTATAGGGGAGTTTAGAGTGGTGTTTCAGACACCCCAATGACTGCTCCTAAGAGAGCTTGTGACCATCATATTCCTCTTATCAACCCTGACAAGATAGTCAAGATCCGGCCCTATCGCTATCCGTTCCATCAGAAGAACGAGATAGAGAAACAAATACAAGAAATGCTACAGTCTGGAATCACCAGGCCTAGCAACAGTCTGTTCGCCTCTCCAGTTGTCTTGGTAAGGAAGGCAAATGGAAGCTGGCGGTTGTGTGTTGATTATCACTTTCTCAACCAGAACACCGTTAAAAATAAGTTCTCGATTTCTTTGATTGATGACTTGTTGAATGAATTGCATGGAGTGACATATTTCTCTAAGTTGGACTTATGGTCTGGGTACCACCAGATGAGAGTAGCTAAAGAAGATGTTGGCGAGACGGCTTTCCGTACACATGATGGTCATTATGAGTTTCTTGTGATGCCATTTGAGCTTACCAATGCTCCTTCAATCTTCCAGACTTTGATGAACAATGTGTTTAGGGAACACCTCAGAAAATTTGTCCTGGTCTTCTTCGATGACATATTAGTATACAACAAGGGGTGGAAAGATCATTTGCAACATTTGAGACAAGTATTGGAGATACTGGAATCCAACCAATTATTTGCTAAAGAATCAAAGTGTTCTTTTGGGTGTGTGCAAGTAGATTACTTGGGGCATGTGATATCTTGTAATGGAATTGCAGTGGATCCTAAAAAGGATAATGCCATAGCTAATTGGCCACTACCAAAGAACCCGAAGGCTTTGAGGGGCTTCTTAGGGCTGACAGGTTATTACAAAAAGTTTATAAAATCTTATGCAAGTATAGCAGCTCCGTTACATGCTTTGCTGAAGAAGGGGGAATTCTCTTAGAGTGAGAGCCGTAGAAGCCTTTGAGGAGCTCAAGCAGAAGTTGCTAGCACCTCCAGTTTTGAGGATGACTGATTTCACTAATGGACTTCACCGTAGAATGCGATGCTTTGGGCACAGGTGTGGAGGCAGTTCTCTTGCAAGGACACCCAATTGCCTTCTCAATTCAAAGTCTTAAGGGTAAGGCTCTGAATTTGTCAACTTATGAAAAGGAGATGTTAGCAATCCTCTTAACTGTTAAAAAATAGAGGCAATACTTGATCGAGAGACGCTTCATCATCAAGACAGATCAACGAAGTCTCAAATATCAGTTAGACCAGAGGTTTCGTAAAGAATCCCAGCACCCTTGTCTACAAAAACTGACCGGGTTCGACTACATAGTAGAGTACAAGAAGGGCAAGGAGAATGTAGTAGCCGACGCTTTGTCTCGAAGAGGGGAACAGGAGGGGGCTGAAGAGTGTGCTGGCATATCTGTAGTGGTGCCCAGTTGGTTGGAAGGAGTCAAGGAAATGATTAGTCAATATGACTTCTTTCGGGAGTTGGAGAGAGAGAGGAATGAAGGTCACTTGGATACTCAGAAATGCAAGGAGAGTAATGGGATATGGTTTTACAAGGGGAAGGTGTTATTAGACCCTCACTCAACCATGTGTCACCAAGTCATCTCCGATCACCATGACACACCTATAGGGGGACACTCAGGTTATCATAGGACGTTGCACCGCATCAAATGCACTTTCTGGTGGAGGGGAATGAAGAAAGCAATTAAGGGGTTTGTAAGGTCCTGTGAGGTGTGCCAGAAAAACAAGCATGAATCTATCTCTCCACCAGGTCTCCTGGATCCTTTGCCCATGCCTGCACAAGTTTGGGAGGATGTTTCAATGGACTTCATCGAAGGGTTGCCTCCTAGTAATGGCCGCACTGCGATTATGGTGATTGTGGATCGCTTCTCTAAATATGCACACTTCATCGCATTGAGGCACCCTACTACATGCAGATACAAAAAAAAACCTTTTTTGCTAAGTGGGCACACCCGCGGGTTGCCACCCGCGAGTTGTTTTCTGTTCTTTTCCGATTATTTGTTTCCTATTTTTGGACTGATAATCCGTGATCCGATTTTTCAGGAGAAAATTGAGCCGGATTTGGAACTTTTTCGGTCTATACAATACAAGAATTTAACCGGAGAGGGGACTTTTGGATTCTTGGACTTTGGGAAGATTTCGGGCGAGCTCGTGAGATCAAAAAAAAGAGGAGAGTCATCTTCTCCTGGTCGGACGGTCAACGGAGGCATCAACGAGACTCCACCGCCACCCGAACCTACACATAAAAAAGGGAATAAATTAATATTCCCGTTCTTGTTCCTCAGAATTTTTGTAATCTCAATTTCCTTGTAATCAATCAATTTTGCAATGGAATCAAAAATTCAATTTTTGGGCAAACAAGAACTGGCGACCACAGTGGGAGCCTCTCTGTTTACGACAGAGAATCTGGTGGCGCAGTCCGACCGGGTGCCAATTGGCTCAATGGTTGAGACGCTGGTCATAGAAGTTGACCAACAAAAATATGAGGAATTTCTTTCCTCCTCTGATTCAGAGCCTAGGCGTCATCGCCGGGTGACGATGAAAAAAAGTGAGGCGTCATCGCCCACCGGAAATCAAAAGGCGTCATTGCCTATGAAAATTTACGAGGCGTCATCGCCCGTTGAAACTTACGAGGCGTTATTGCCCGTTCCAAAGTCAAGCCAAAAGTCAAACCAGTCCCTGACCCGCTCCCAAAAGAGAAATTTAAGGCATAAAACTCAACGAGCACGCCTAAATCATACAGAAAAAATTGCAGAAAACTCCGGGACAGTAAAAAAACCCGGAAGTAATTCCATGGGCGCAAACCCGCGGGTTGCAACCGCGGGTGGCAACCCGCGGGTCCCAACCGCGGGTGGGAACCCGCGGTTCCCAACCGCGGGTGGCATCCCGCGGTTGCCAACCGCGGGTGCCAATCCGCCGCTTCCAACCGCGGGTGCCAACCCCCGGATTGCAACCACGGATACAAATCTGGGTACAAATCTGCAGTTTCAATCGCGGGTTGCATCCCGCAGATGCCACCGACGGGTTACGTTCAATGAACACAACTCTCATGTCTCCTCGAACACGTCTATGGTGAGCACGCAACATGCACCAAAAATTTTAATCTCTCTATCAGAGGCATCTGGGGCCCACACAACTACTCAGGACAACGTGCACTCCAGAAGAATCCGCAGGAGGGTTGGGGAACAATCTGATGCTGGAAAAGAGCTCAGCCCTGAGATATTGCAGACTCTCCAGTATTATGAACCAAGTTTGCGACGCAAGCGGCGTCAGGTTGCAAATAGAGATAAAGAAGTATCTCAAGACTTGAGAGAATACCTCAATTGGAAGAAGAACTCTGCATAGAATATTCCTCAATGCCAATGCGAACAGTTAATCTCAACTGTTCTATCAAACTGCGAGTGCCATCCGAGACGGTCCGTTTTTGAGCGGATCACCGAATCCAAAAGAATACGGACGGTAAAGAGGGTGTGCTCTGAAACCGATCTACCTGCCGCCTCATCATATATGGTTAATAAAGGCAAAAAGGTAGTCGGCAACAACCCTTCGGATAAGAAAATCACTCCAGGATCAAAAGGAGTTTCTATCGAACTAGAGGGCGCGCTTCTAGAAGAAGTCTCTGAAAGGCTTGAGAGACAAGAAAAACGTCTCGAACAGTAAGAGGAGACCATAGAAGAAATGAAACAATTTTTAATTGAATTGCTGGCTCAAACTAGGAGGAACCAATCCTCGTCGTTCATTTCTGGTCGGCAGAAAGGAAAACGACCCTTCCAAATAAATGAAGACAGCAAGGACGAGGATGAAGAAGTGTCTTCTCATTCAAGAGAAGGAGGAAGTGAAGGTTATCATTAACCCTCACGTAGAAAAAATAGAGAAGATGGAGAATCAACTACAAGCTCTTCTTCATCGAAAGAAACTGCAAGAGGTGGGGGTAATCCGTCCTTATCCCATAGAATGGGAGACCGTACCTTACCCTGCAAAATATAAACCGTTGAATCTTCAGTCATTCGACGGTAAAGGTTCGCCGCAACAGCACATCTTCTACTTCCTGTCGCAGACAGGATACCTCATGGGGAATGATCCGACTATGACTAAGATATTTGCAAGTACTTTACGGGAGCCCGCATTTACCTGGTTCATGCAGCTACCCCAGGGATCAATTAAATCATGGGCTGATATAGAACGTGAGTTCCTAGCCCGATTTTTTGAAGATGATACTGAAGTCTCGATACTATCTTTGCTAGCAGCGAAGCAAGAAGAAGGCGAAACGGTCAAAACTTATGTCGAGCGGTTCCGAGAACTTTCTGTTCGATGCCCACATGGCATGACGCAGGATACGCTTGTGGAAACCTGCAGACATAACTTGTTGACCGATATCCTAGACAAGATGGGTTCGGTATAATCCAAGTCATGGAAGGATCTGCTTAAGCAGGGTGAACAGGCCGAAGAAATACTTCGACGTCTCGAAATGCAACAGTCTGCAACCGGAGACGGTACAAACGAATCTCCATTCCATTTTTCCCGTTCGAAAGGGAAAGACATAACGGCAATGGCGGTAGAAAGTACACCGAAGCAGAAAAGATAGCCAACTACAAGCAACACAGCAAAGTCGCCCAGACTTCAAAAGCAGTATTCGTTCAAGGATGAACATACTGCTACTATGTTCAACCTGCTCAGCAAACGCAAGATGCTCAACATGCCGAAAAGCAAGAGGCCTGAAGTAGGGAAGACTAACGATCCGAATTACTGCCTGTACCATCGGATTGTAGGTCACCCCATAAAAAATTGTTTTATCTTAAGATAAAATTCAAGCGTTGATTGACGCTGGAGCAGTTCAACTCAAAGCTAAACAAAAAAGGAGTTAGAGCTAACTCCGACACATTTAATGTGTGAGGTCTAAAGGTACCACTTGGGCTCACAACAATTCCCAAAAAATGGGCTCAAGGCCGGTTAATTTAAACCCCCATATATATATATATATATATATATATATATATATATATATATATATATATAAAAGTATGAATTACCCAACGCCGACAAGGCTACGGGAAGAGAATAAATTTCTCGTCAACCCCATCATACGGGGGTAAAAAGTATGAATTGCCCAACGCCGACAAGGCTACGGGAAGCGAATAAATTTCTCGCCAACCCCACCATACTGGGGGTAAAAAGTATGAATTGCCCAACGCCGCTAAAGCTACGGGAAGGGAATAAATTTCTCGCCAACCCCACCATACTGGGGGTAAAAAGTATGAATTACCTAACGCCGCTAAGGCTACGAGAAGAGAATAAAATTCTCGCCAACCCCACCATACTGGGGGTAAAAAGTATAAATTATCCAACGCCGACAAGGCTACGGGGAGAGAATAAATTTCTCGCCAACCCCACCATACTGGGGGTAATAAGTATGAATTACCCAACGCCGACAAGGCTACGGGAAGAGAATAAAATTCTCGCCAACTCCACCATGCTGGGGGTAAAAAGTATGAATCATCCAACGCCGCTAAGGCAAAGGGAAGAGGAAAAGTTTGGCATTTAAGCCCAAATGAAATTCTCGACAACTCACCATGCTGAGGATAATAGTATGGCTAGCCCAACTCAAACGGTAGTTGGTAAAAGCAAAATCAAACCCGTTGATAGCTGGGGGTTTGCTAAAAATCTCACGATAAATCTGTCACAACAGTATTCTTATCCGAATATAAGAATACATCACTGCCCTAAGCTACTAAGGCAAAGGGAAGAGGAAAAATTTGGCATTTAAGCCCAAACGAAATCCTTGACAACTCACCATGCTGAGGGGAATAGCATGGCTAGCCCAACTCAAACGGTAGTTGGTAAAGGCAAATCAAACCCGTTGATAGCTGGGGGTTTGCTAAAAATCCTAATCAGATAAATCTCCTGTCACGTTAAGATTTCACCTCTGACAGCAAAATTTTTCTTGTCATTTTGCTCCAACAGAGCAAGCGACACTCCAAAATATTTGTCAAAATAAAATCATACCTCTGACATCATAATTCAAAATCAAATGAGATAAGATCCGATTAAATCCCTTGTCACGTTAAAAAAAAAATCACCTCTGACAGAAAAGAAAATTCACACTTCATCAAATCCAACATTACAACCTCTGATGAACGTGCTTTTGATATTGTTAAGTTAAAAATCACCTCTGACGAAAATCATCTCCCTATCAAGTTAACAGTTATCTCTGATAGTCCGATTCCAAAGCTAAATACGTTAACCGTCACCTCTGTTTAGTCAGCTTGTCCCTATCACGACCCGATCCTCTGAATAGGTTAAACTCCAAGACACGTTTAATGTCACCTCTGTCTTTTCCTGATTCGTCATACTAGATGTCACTGAACGGTTAGGATTAAAATAAGCACGTTAATATTATACCTCTGCTTGACCTAAAATAAGCACGTTAACATTATACCTCTGCTTGTCCTCTAATGAGTACGTTAAAATCATACCTCTGCTTATTATTGAATAAATGAATATATTAACAGTTATCTCTATCGACAAGATCTTTTAAAAAGTCTATAACCAAAATTAAAGAATCCAAAGTATTTCGAAATTCAGTACGGTTCAATACAGAACTTCGAAAACTTTGGAGGGGGTTATGTAGATACAAAAAAAAACTTTTTTTGCTAAGTGGGCACACCCACGGGTGCACGGGAGCACCCGCGGGTTGCATCGCGGGATGCAACCCGCGGGAACACCCGCGGGTTGCCACCCGCGGGAGGATTCCCGCGGGGGGGGATCCTGCGGGTGGCAACCCGCGGGTGGCAACCCGCGGGGGCGATCCAGCGGGTTCCCACCCGCGGGTTGCTTTCCGTTCTTTTCCGATTATTTGTTTCCTATTTTTGGACTGATAATCCGTGATCCGATTTTTCAGGAGAAAATTGAGCCGGATTTGGAGCTTCTTCGGTCTATAAAATACAAGAATTTAACCGGAGAGGGGACTTTTGGATTCTTAGACTTTGGGAAGATTTCGGGCGAGCTCGTGAGATCAAAAAAAAGAGCAGAGCCATCTTCTCCTGGTCGGACGGTCAACGGAGGCATCAACAAGACTCCACCGCCACCCGAACCCACACATAAAAAAGGGAATAAATTAATATTCCCGATTTTGTTCCTCAGAATTTTTGTAATCTCAATTTCCTTGTAATCAATCAAGTTTGCAAAGGAATCAAAGATTCAATTTTTGGGCAAACACTACAACTACTCAATTAGCTCAAATTTTCTTTGATAATGTGATGAAATTATACGGGATTCCAAACTCCATTGTAAGTGACCGGGATAGGCTTTTCATAGGAGACTTTTGGAGGGAGCTCTTCAAGCTACAAGGCACTAAACTTCGCTTCAGTTCAGCGTACCACTCTCAGTCAGATGGACAGTCAGAACGAGTGAATCAATGCCTTGAGACTTACCTTCGGTGCTTTTGCAAGCCGCATGAATGGGACAAGTGGTTAAGTTGGGCTCAGTATTGGCACAACATCACGTGGATGTCGGCTACAGGGTTTACACCATTTGAGGTCGTGTAGGGACGACCTCCTCCAAATCTATTACAACACATTTTGAAGACGGCATGGGTACAATTGGTTGAAGACACTTTGCATGATAGAGATTCTGTTATTCGTATTCTCCGTGATCACTGTATCAAGGTACATGAGAGGATGAAGGTGTACGCAGATAAGCGAAGGTCGGAGAGACAGTTCCAAGTAGGGGATTGGGTCTTACTTAAGCTTCAGTCCTATAGGCAGAGGACCGTCAGAGGATCCATGCCTCATAAGCTGTCCGCTCAATATTTTGGACCATATCATGTGATCGACCGTATTGCGCAAGTTGCATACAAATTGCGGCTACCATAGACATCCAAGATCCACAATGTGTTTCACGTGTCTTTGCTGAAGAAGTACGAAGGTGATAGTCCTCAGCCAGGCAAAGATCTTCCATATATGTGGGAGGTGGAGGAGAAGGCACCCGAGCAAATTCTGGATAGAAGAATGGTGAAGAAGAACAGGGCTGTTACTCAAGTGCTCATCAAATGGAAGGGGGGCTCACGGGAAGATGCAACCTGGGAGGATTATACTGTGATCGCAACAAAGTTTCCTGATTTCAACTTAGTGGGCTAAGTCGTGTTTTGAGGAGGAAGGGGTTGTCAGGGGCAGAATAAAGACATCACTTAGATCTTATGGGTAGCCCTGTTGAAGATCCAGAACTGCAAAGCATTATCACATCCGCAACCGTTAATGAACGTTGCGGGTGGGAATTCGAAAAATGATATGCAGATATTCCACAATATCAGAGAGAGTGACAGCCTGTACAAAGGGAGAGAATTGTGCCTTGTTTTCCAAGTTTTGAGAAATGAAATTCTGAATCTCTCTCTGCCTTTCTTATTCTTCTTCTTCTCCATTATCTCTTCTTCATCTTCTTCTCCGATGTATTCTACCTCTCTGTCCTCTAAACTTTCTTCTATTCTCCACCATATTTCACTAATTCTTACCCAATTCTACAGGTATTCATCACTGAAAGAAGACCATGCCAGCAAACAAGCCATCATCATTCCGGAGTGTCGACTTCGGCGGTGACATGGAGGAGCTACGAGGGAAGGCGAATGAGCTGGAGGAGTTTGGGGAGAAGTACGAGGAGAGGGTGATGCCCCTCTACAGTTTTGTGGATTATGCCGTGGAGAGAGGGTTTGCAGAACCATACCAAACTCAAAAGTCTTTTATATATAATGCTTGGGTGCAGAACGATTTGCCAAGTTTTGCAATGGATAATTGGAATTTGCATTGAAGCATCAACACTAGTTCATTGTTGCAGACTTGTAGTTAAATTATGAAAAGAATTGCATCAGCAGTTCAGAGGCTAATCAACAGTCATGCAAAGATGACCTGTAAGTCTGCAAGTGCAGGTCTGCGCTAGCTTGCATAAATGCATGAACAAAATTAGGACAGCGGATAGTCACTCTGAAAGCCAAGAACATATGCTTTGGCTAATATGGAAACTTCCCAAATGTCAGTGATTGTAAAAATCATATAATGTAAATTCAATGCCCATATTTCAATAATTTGATGAAAAGCATCAAGATATTCCAGGCAATTGCAAATTTCTCTAGACTTTTGATAAATACAGTATATATCTTGTCTTCAATATCAGGAAAATAATCAGGAAAAGAAACTCTTTGAAGACCACTAAAATCAAATTGGACTAGTATGATGGAGTTGTGTATAATAACACAACTTTCCAGATTCTTTTGTCTTTGCTACCGAGGAAGAAACTTACCAGAACGACAAACAAAGTGTGTGTGTGTGTGTGTGTGTGTGTGTGTGAGAGAGAGAGAGAGAGGCAGTGAGAGAGAGAAAGAGGTACGGGAGGGAGAGAGTAAGGCGAGTGAAACTCTTAAGGAGGGGGTTGAGGGTAAAATAGGAATTAAATAAAAGGAGTGCAGTTTTATTTAAAAGGGGGTGATATTAACTAACTGTTAACTAATATAGATAATAGTCCAGGAGGCTTAGTGCGAGTTTCGATCTTTAGGGGTAATAAGTTATACACCCCCCACACTACGGGGGATCTAAGTGTGATTAACCCTTTATAGTATTGTTGTTTTTCATCTCAATTCGCATGCCAGCTACACACCCTTTTACGAGATAAGCTGTTTCTTAATCATCCAACACGTGAACCAAATAAAAACATGGTTCTTTATAGTTGTAGTCTAACGCTGATGTTAAATCGAGAAAATAAGAATTAAGAACTATCACTATTCCTTATCAAATCTCCTCAACGAGTGCAATATACCTGCAAACTAAATACATGCAGGGACCTGGTCGGCTGGTCCTAGCTATGCCTAGTTAGTTCACTCACAAATAATCCAAAATCATTGAACTTTATTCCAATCCTATTGTGATAGGAGGTGGGTCCACTCTCTTCTAGTTGCATGTATCAGTTATGAGCCAATTATACATCTTGAATTGCAACAATAAAGAAAAATGATACATGTTGCACTTTGTTTTGTTAACCACTAATTTAATGGAACATGGGGGGATTCAGTCCCACAGATTTTCATTTTTTTTTATTATAGAGGAAGGCAATAGCCTCCCACCAACTAACCTCAAAAGAAATAAATATGTAAAATATATTTCACAAAATAAAAAAAATAACCTGAGTTTCTTTTGGCAAGTTTTCTGCTATATTCCAGCTTGATATAATTTCAACTTGAGATTCATCCTCAATAATTCCTGCAGCAGAACCAACTATGATTTTGGCTTGAATTCCTCCATAGTTGTACTGTCATACAAAAAGAAAATTAAGAGCAAAAACTAAAATATCAAATGATAAGCATAATGATGAGTGCATGAGCATGTTAACAATCAGATACTACATGTACAAAAAAAAAAAAGAACACTAAATGTAATAAAAAAAAAAAAAGAATTCCAATTAATAGAACATGCTGCTACTTGGTGCTAAATATTGCAAACGCATTGAAACAACAATAGCTGGCTTGTTGTCAATGAAAGGCCATCAGCTAAGGGTTTTAGTAAAAACACGTGCAGTAATGATTGTGAAGAATATGTAATAACTTGTTATGGATTTGATATTCTAACCTGATCCATAAATAGCAAGGAATGCCAGAAATGCAAAGGCTCAAGCTCAATCCACTCGAAAAGATCCCTATAATAATAGCAACATCAGCAAAATTTAAGAGAAGAAATACAAATTATTAGCTATGACAATCTGCTTTCTGGGTTATAGTCACTACCTTGTTTGTAATGTTTTTAGCAAACAATCACAGTATGCCTGGGCTGCTGGCAGATCTATTTTTCCAGTGTCTATAATGATCTTAGAGAAATTTGCAAAGATCAGTGTAGCCCCTAGTTTCCGAAGTTCAGCCAACAAAAGTGCAAACACCCTTTTCATCACCTAAAAATATTATTTGATAAAATCATTTAGGATTTAATAAAAGAAAAAAGAAGATTGAACAATGAAAGTTACAATAAAATTCAACATATCTTAATTTTTTAATTATACAATATTTTGAGTTTCTATCCTTGTTAACAAAGAAACTATTTTGCATAAGACTTATCCAAACAGATAAAAGAAATGTAATTAATCTCAAACAATACATAAAGAAACATGCCACAACCAAAAATAAAATAGAACATTAGCGTTTAAACCTAAATGGATATGCATGACATGATTCTCATTCAACATACAACTGGGTGTATGTATTGTGCCATGCAAATAAAAAATCTACAATAACATGGTATGCACGTTGAAAGAAAGAAGCAGAACTAGATATTACATATGCATCAAGCAGGACAATAGAAAAAAGAGAATGCATCATGTTATTTCCACACTATTGCAATTGACGTCAGTTGATAACTGTGAAATACCCAAAACTCATCAACTTAATGTCCTTTTTTCAAATTGTAGATCAAAATTGACCAGCTGCTTCATCCATCTGGATGGCCCAAAATGCATAAAGCTTGACATAAGTAAACATGGCTCGCAGTGTGATAACTCTACCCACATGTAAACAAGAATTAACATCATAATCATGTAACATGCATGAACGATTCTACCAACACGTAAACAAGCATAAATATGATAGTTGTTTAAGGCCCTGCTCATCAAAGTAAATAATTGCTATGCGTACAACTCTAAATTGGAAAGGTTTCCACAGAAGATGGAGTAAATGTAATGGCTTGACACCTCTATACTTTTGCCGGATGACTAGCCAAGGCAACTATTGGCTTGTTATACAATTTTGAAAGGCATTAGGGGAGAGTAAAACCTACCCTGGTGACCATGCAATTTAAAATCATGCAATCTTGATTACGCTCTACAATTATAAACTAAAAATTCTTCACATTTATATAGGTATGCAGGGAAGTAACTGAACTGGGAGCATACCTTGTGTAGAACACGATGAAGAGCAGGATCATGCAATTTAGACATAGGGCTGAAATAACAATGAAAAAATGAATTAAAAACAAATTATGTGTAAATAGTTACATTAGTGACAAAGACTGACCTGCAAAGCCATCGATAAAGGTGCTGCAGTATTGCATCAGCAAAAACATTTCCAGATGCCACTGCATCAGAAATGCATCTTTGTATCAGTTGCTTAAGTACTCGAAATGCAGGTGCACATGAGCTAGCTTCATCAAAATCAGTTTCAGGAACATTTGGTCCAGAATGCATTTCATGGTCATATCCAAATATAGATCCTCCTTCCATTTCATCAATTTGGCTGCTTTTAAGAAGAGCATTAACAGCTAAATGATGGATCTGAGGAACAGAAGCGAATGCATGTTAAATATCACTAAAGGTGGAGAGATTTTTTTTAAAATGGAAACTGCACTATGATAATATGTCAAATATCAGAATAAGACCTTTAATTCAATTGCCACTCTTCTGTAGGCCCCAGGATAAGTAAAGGCTGGTTGATTGACCTAAATGGGCAAAGGAATCATTAGTTGACTACTGTCGGATAAAACTAAAGAATCCAAAACTCCATGAGGGAGAAGCCTTCATGAACATTCAGTAAGGATCAGCATAATGAACAAATTAACAGCAAGGTATTATGATAAATAGTGTACAAATATAAGAAAGGAAGCAATAGGGTATCTTTTCAAAATTGTTTGCATGCTTACTTCGTCAGCGAAACATGTATCTCCTTCGTAAACACCTCCCAAATCAGGAACGCCATCATCGGATATCCAAAGTATCTGCAATGGACAGGTTTGAAAATATTAAAAGACAAATATAGTAAGAAAATGGTCCACAGAATACAGGAACGGTAAATATTCAAAATGAACCAGGGATTACTTCATTTGAACCTTTAAATATAATAACTCAATCATGTACAAATAAATCGATATCAAATCATATACAATCACCATTGACATATTTATCACCAAATCATAACTGTAAACAGGATAAACTTATAATTCACTCAAGTAGAAGTTCAAAATTCCACTCAAATAAATGTTAAAAATAGGGATGAAGACAAAGCAACAACAATCACAATGGCCGTGTAAACAAAATGAACTGAGGAGACCTTTACTAAGAGAATGATATTATTTTTTTTTAGTAAAAACGGCGGGTAGAAACCCTCCGTGTTCTATTAGCAAGTAGATAATAGAACTACAGAAATAGAGCGTTCAATCACTCACATGAGTAATCCTCATAATACATTAGATCTTACATAAAATTAAAGTGAAAAAATACATAAAAGAAAGTCTGAAGCATATATCTCTCAATATGAGTGCCGCAGCAAGAATCTTCTCCAAACAAACAGGAGTGGATCATATGTGTCTTGGGGAGTCCAAGTCATCCCATGACGAACCACCTGAGATCTGTACTCGCTCCTCGTCGGAAGGAATATATGTCCGAAAAGCAATATCATACATTGTTAGCTTAAAACAACTATGAAAAGAACGAGCTGAAGAATTAAAAATTCTTTTATATTTTTCCAACCAAATATTCCAACATATTGGTGCGGCTAGTGTTCTAGACCTAACTGAAGGTCGGCTATTTAGACTCATTCTACTCCAAATACACATTTTTTTCCTCCATATTGATATTGATCCCTAGATTTCTTGCACAATGAACCCAGAGATCATTAGTGAAGCTGCAGCTCAACAATAGATGGCTAGTAGATTCCCCATACTTACAACATAGGGCACAAAAATTTAGGCCTGACCAACCCCTCCTTTGTAGTGCCGGCCATGTAAGTAGGGCATTGTTATGAGCCAGCCAAAGAAAAACCTTGACTTTATAAAGACATTTTATAGTCCAAATATTCTTTATATTTCCATAGCTAATTCCACTATCCATAAAGTGATGGTATCTGAATCTCACCGAAAACGCTCCATCTTTATTCCATCTCCAAAAGAATCTATCATCACATGTTTCCGATAGGGTTATGCCACACAATAGGGATCTTAGATCTCGAATTTGTATTTTCTCCGAAAGTGATGGTGGTTGGGAGATACTCAGTCTCCATCTTGCTCTCCCCCACAAAGAGCAAACTAGTGCATCTTTGTTCGGAGAAAGTTCGAATGCTGCAGGGAATAAGAACTTGAGCGGTACTTGTATGCACCATCGATCGTGCCAAAATGTGATTCTCCTTCCATTGCCTAGTTTATATTCCAAATTTGGCCAGATTAGGTGATTAGACATGATTAACTCTTTCCAAAATCCAGAGGTCTTAAGTGTTTTTCGGCAAGGCGTATGCCACGTGCCACTTCTAGGACAGTATTTTGAATACAAAAGCTTTTGGAAGATACCTTTGGGCCGTAATAGAAGATGCCACCACTATTTAGCAATTAATGACAAGTTGAAAATTTTGAGGTCCAAAACTCCTAGACCCCCTGCCTTCTTAGGTCTACAGACCTTCCCCTATGAAATCAGATAATATTTATTGGAATCGGACGTACCATTCCAAAGAAAAATTTTCCTAATTCGGTCTATTCTGTTTCTAACCCAGCCTGGTATCAAAAAGGACATATAATATAATGGTAGTGTGGATAAAACTGCGTTGAGCATGACAACCCTTCCTCCCAACAAAAGTACTCCAGCTTCTTTTCAAAGCAGTCCAAGAGTGGGTTCCAGCCTTCTTTGGTGAGTTTCTCAGGCTTGATAGGGATGCCTAGATACTTCATTGGGAATTTTTCCTCCTTACATCTAAAAATCTCAAGAATGAGATTAATGGTGATATTCCTAGCCCCCAAACAAATAAAGCCACTTTTTGAGAAATTGATCCTCAAACCAGACCAGGCTTCGAAGCAACAAAGTCCTCATTTTATGTGTATTGCTTCAGAAATACTATACTCACCGAAGATGAGAGTGTCGTCTGCATATTTTAGATTAACATAGGCAGTCGATGCAGATCCTGCCAGGCCCTTTATTATACCCGCATTCTCCATCTTCCTGAACATATTGTTCAGGCCGTCAGCCACGAGGACAAACAATAGGGGGGAGAGTGGGTCCTCCTGTCGCAGTCCTCTTTTAAATATCATCTCTTTGTCCATCTCACCGTTAACCATAATCTGTGTTTTAGCTGACTGCAGCCAGTTTGCTATCCACAAAATCCACCTCTGTCCTAGACAATCCCAATCTATCATATCATAAGCCTTTTCAAAATCCAGTTTGAGAATGTATCCATTCGAACTGGTTATCTTACACTGATGTATAACATCATATGCTGAGGCCACCCCCTCCAAAATATTTCTACCTGCTATAAAACCAATCTGATAGTCTCCAATCATTTGTTGTAGTCTAGGAGCTAGACGATTGGATAATATTTTTGTGATGATTTTTATAGAGCTATTAAGCAAAGCAATAGGTTTATAGTCTCCAATGCGTTCTACTTGCTCTCTTTTGGGAATGAGAGTGATGACGGAGTAGTTGATCCTGTCTAATCTAGCTTCACCACTGTACACCTCCTCAATCACCCTTATCAGGTCTCACTTGATCTCCTGCCAAAAGGTCATATAGAAAAATAGAAGAAATCCATCTGGGCCTGGGGCCTTATTGAAACTCTAGCTCCAGATCACGCAAATCCAGTTTGGGGGTCCAAGCACTATTTTTCATTCGTATCCTGAAACTATTCTTCCTCCCAAACAGTTTCTTAAAATGCAGATATATGTGCTCATGTAATATGGGGCCCTGAATCAGTCCTTCCTCAGACTTCAATGTATAAATCTTATTTACCTTTCTGCGCATACTGGCAGCCCTATGGAAAAAGACAGTGTTGGCATCTCCTTCCTTTAGCCATTTACAACGGGCTCTTTATCTCCACCTAATTTCTTCTTTCTAATATAGTTCCTCTATAGACTTCCGCAGATTGATCAATCTGGAATTCTCGTCCAAATTTAGATGTCTAGTCTCTTCTGTTTTTTCTAGAAAATCTATTTCTCCCATAAAATCAATTTTTTGTTTTCAGAAAAGAAGCCAATATCTTTTCTCCCATCGCCATAAGACTTTGCGGAGGCGTCGCATTTTAATACAAAAATTCCCAGTAGTATCCTCCGCTGAAGTATGATACGACCAACTTTCCCTGATGATACCATGCACCTCTTTGTGTTCGAGCCACCATTTTTCGAAATGAAATATTCTTTGTCGAAAATGGTTTTCTCCAGACTCGATACAAATAGGTAGATGGTCTGAGGTAACTCTCTCCAGAGGTCTAAGATCGGCAAGTGGAAACTTTGCATCCCATAAATCACAAATTAGTACCCTATCTAATCTAGCCAGGTTTGAATTCTCCCTCATATCAGACCAAGTGAAGAGCCGGTTGTTAAGGGGCAGATCTATGAGTCTTAGTTGTGATATGACTTCATCGAACCTCTTCCTATCGCGGGGGTGACGATCTGCTCCTCTTCTCTCATAGGTAATCTATTGTTGTGGTTCTTTGAACTGATTTCTATTATTGTCCAAATTTGATTAGAATCCCCTCTATCACCAGGATCCTTTTGGGGCCTTCACTCATCCAGTGACTATTCTCAGCACCAATACTCGTGATGAGAGACAACTCCTTGTTTCTCAAAATAAATCATCCATTTGAGTGCTTATTGAATGATTCTATCGCCAGGATCCTTTGTGCACCTTGACTTATTCAGTGGCTACCCCCAACACCGATAATTGTGACGAAGAGTGATAATATCCTATCACAACTAAAATGAGCCTATCCTACCAAAACAACTGATGAGATCTGCTTGAATATATATATATATATATATATATATATATATATATATATATATATATATATATATATATATATATATATATATATATATATATATATATATATATATATATATATATATATATATATATATATATATATATATATATTTTCAATCAAATCCAGTGGGTATATACCCCGTGTTTCACTAAATCTGCTTTAATAATTATTTAATGCTTCTATCCTTGAACAGGCTTCCTCAATATGGCCATATTTATCAGTCCTTTGTTATGGCAATATATATCTCCACGACCATAAGCTTGTGGCCCTTTTAGAGCTTCAGAGCATAATAAAACAAGAGGACCCATGGAATAGGTTACCACTGCACGTAAAACCTGCACTATATCTGGGTAAAAATCTGTGTGTAAAACTGTGTCTCGCTGTGTGTTATATGTATCTATAAACATCTTGTAGTTTCATCTCTTGAAAATCTACCATTAATAGACGCCAGTCCCTGAATTAGGCAGTAAGACTAACCAGAAAGCTAGATAAGTGACATGTGTTGGACACATTGAATTTCAAGAACACAAGAATCACACATCAAAGTTGTGGCAGCTTTAGAAGGCTTTCCAAAGATGTGTGTCAAACATGCCAGAGCCATATCAGAATTAACAAACATAAACGAAACCATTTCCAGAGATTGGAAACTATTGACCACCTAGCACTGTCCAAACATTTAGAAGCTCAGTGGGCTTGAAGTTAATCACACATATAGAACAGGATTTCTGGAATCTTTCTCTGTTGATCATATTAGAGCCCATAAGTTAATTAATTATAAATGTTTTAATCTTTTGATATAACATGTCCTCAACTGCAAATTATTAGGGCTAGGTGACATAAGTTAATTAATTATAAAGGTTTTAATCTTTTGATATAACATGTCCGCAACTGCAAATTATTAGGGCTAGGTGACATGTTAATGGAAGCAGCATGCGCCACAAGCACACCATATCCTACTTCTTAAGACATTTCAAGTAAATGTCTCACCCCATATAAATATCCATACTAAATTCCATGATTCTTGGAATATAACTGATGGCAGGCCATGCCATTGTCCACATTTCTATTGTATACGAATTACCAAGTTTAAAGACGCAATGCTTTTCTCATACGTTGACAAATCTTTTCTCATCTAAAAGCAGTTTTAGTTGGCAAATCACGATGAAAATTAATCCAGGATGCCATGTATCAACAATTTGCCACTTGTTTTCTTTATCCAATTCCTAAGTATAAACTATAAACAATAGCTGTCATTGTCTTGTATCCCCCTCTGCTCCTGCCTGTGATGACAATGCACCAACCAGATTTACAATCTGTAAGATTATTCTACATCCAAACCCCAAAAAAATGAAAATTGGGTCAAATTTTGTATTAGATCACCCTCTACCACGAAAACTCAAGTTATGCAATATCATCAGCATTACAGAGAGTCACTCATACCGAAGTATTCAAAAAAATGGTATTACTTGTTATCAGGTTTTTTGTGTTGAAAGGCTATGATGGAATATACTGTCTAGAGCTTATGTATACCTTAATTAACACAAACTGTCCAAGTACAACTTGAGTTATACATGTTATTATCACTAACAAAATCACGATTATATGCTAATATATAAAGCTCTTTGATAAAAAGATTACAGAAACTCTATTACTCAATGAACTGCAATAATGCAACGTCGCAGAAGGGGAAAGGGACTGAGACAGACTCGTGTATGTGTGAACGTGTTAGAGAGTGAAGTAGAGAACACATATATGAAACCAATGTTTAAAATAGCGATAACGTAACGTTTTGTCTCTGTTAGGTTATGTCGCATATAACGTAACGCATAACGTAGGTTATGCAATTTACTATTTATTTAATTAAAAATAAATATAAAACTATATAAAATAATTTTTATAAATTCAAAAATAAATTTAAAATATCTAAAAAAAATATAAAACCATTTTGTAATACATAATATATTATAATTTTATATTAAAATTTACAATAATTTTCACATTTATTTTCATAAATTATATTAAGCTTCCAACAGTTATTCCAGTCATTAGTTAAACAAGAAAACAAGATTTTAATTTTTTTTATTTCAATTCAAGTTATTATCATTATTGTAATTTATATTTTGTAATGTTCAATTTATCATATTTGTAATTGTTGATTTTAGTTTAGTTAAAAATTCAATACAATCAGCAAATTAGATATTTCAGCAATTGGAGAGGAATTACAACAAGCGAATTAGGAAATAATTATAAATTAATACGTTAGCAATTCCATAAGCGATCAAACAAGCCAACAACTAATCAAGAGAAAGTTACAGCAATTCGTTAATAAACAAAATAATAACCAACAATATAGAAATTACTAAAAAAATAATTAACAACAATATAGAAACTACTAAAAAAATAATTGTAAATAACGTAACATAACGTAACTTAATGTAATGTTATGTAATATAACATAAAATAACATAAAAAACGTACTGTTACGATGCACTGAGTTATTTTCAGTTGTTATGTAGTGTTGGGGTTCCGTTAAGTTACGTAACGCAATATAACGGGTTTCATAACATGTTAATATGAAATGGCTAACCTGCTGTTGATCACGTAAAGCCCTAGAAAAGAAGACATCAGCAGTAAAAAGAAGCCAATCAACTTCAAAATTTCCTACAGGTACCTGTTTCAGAAAATTACATGGATTAATTAAAGTTAAATGGATTAAAGATATTATTCCATGGATAAAATTATGAAAACATGTTACATGAGCATATCTAGATAGGAGAACTCGTTCGTTGAACCACTGAGATGATGAGGCACATCGTTGCATACCAATTTTTCCAGCTGTGACTTGCCAACCAAGAACCTAATTGGAGTAACAAGTGCCACAACTGATGCTCACAGAACTGATAAAAAGAAGGAAAAAGGAGAATTATAATACCAACAAACATACCTGATAACTGCTATCACGAGCATTGCATGGAATGCTAACACATGGGAAATCATCCAGAACTCTTATAGATGATTTAATAGCTTGGATGTTTGGGCACTCAATAAGACCAACAGCAGGCCCAGGATGTTTGCCTCTGCCAAAGAGATTTTAATTACTTATCACAACTGAATCTTGATATTAGAAGAAACATTGACGCCCCCCCCCCCCCCCCCCCCCCCCCCCCCCCCAACCCAAACACACACACACAAAAACCCAACTAAAAGGTAAAGCACTTTATTACAGCAGAACCAATATTTATCAGGAGAGAATGCAGTGCTGACAGTTCCCAAATTTTGTTTTGATTAGCTGAAAGCTGTCCCATATAAAAATTATATTGAGCACATAACTTGACAGGCTAAAGTCCACAGGATATCGTATTCCTTTTCAGCACATATATGTTCATTGAATCATAACTGCATTCTACAGTTATGCTCAGCTTGAGTGAAAAAGACAGGATAAGCTTGGTACAGGATGAACATACATCTCCTGTACAGAAATTATTAGTACCCATAATTTGCTCATAGAATTGATCAACGACATGCTAGGCACACCATAATGAATAGTTTAAATAGTTCTCTGGCATTCAATGGCAAGGCAACAGCATAGACAGCCCCTAGATAGCATGCATATTCCCTACCTTTGTAACATTGACGCCAACAACAGAAAACAAACACCTTCGTAAGATCAACTATTCCCACACTCTAAATTCTAGAATATGCATCAAATCAGCACTACTTTTTCCCCACACATAAAATTACTATGTTATTAGGGAAGTCCTATCAAAATAACTCCAGCACGATTTTTACTGGATTTCTATAAGGTTTTAATTCAGGCTTAAGAGCCAGAGAACTCAAGTGCTTTGACCATTAGAGATATAAAATATAATTTCATCTACGGAGCGCTTATTTTTCACGGTACGAGGGTCATGACTGATCAAAGGTGACACATAGGTGCAATGCCAGAACTGATATCAATATTAGCATCAATCTCAAGATATTTAGACCATACTCCAAAGAATATAATGCTATGCTCATCATAGTCCTGCAAAACTTTTACCACTAGTTAGCACCCCCAAAAAAAAAACTGCTAAGCATCCATTAATTTGCTTAGTAAACAGAAAGCATACTTGAGGAACACTCAGGTACAAGGCATTAATTTTTGTACCAATTTGCGGTTCATCCAAAAGTGCGTCGAAAGGATCAATCGTGCCCAAGAGATATTTCTAAATTATAAAAGTGCCTATATCTGCATTCATTTTTACAATTAATTTTCATTTAAAACATAGCACCATTTAACTTTATTGGACAACAATAAAATGTGTAGAAGACAAAATAAAAATGGTGAAAACAATATGGAAAAAGTCTTTGTATCTATAAAAGTTCCCGGTGCATATGCTTATAACCATGTCGACACATGCTAACTAGGAGCTTGATCCATATCGATTAGAACCTTCCATGATAATTTGATGCAAAAAAAAAAAACATTTTATCAGGTCAGCAAAACATTCTTAAACATACAGGAAATAATGAGGATATATAGGAAACCTGTATTCGATTAATGTTCTTTGCAAAAATTTCTCTCCTGCTTCGATTGATCTAACATAATCCACCTATTATATCAATGACAGAGAAGATAAGACTAGGAACATCAATTTTATTTCAGGTTTTAAAAAAAAAAAAAAGACTGTACCTTGAAAGTTGTACTTCGTGCATGAGGTTCCATGGATAATGCTTGGCAAGCTTCACGGAATTGTTTCTCGAGAAGAGATGAGGATAGTTCTTTGTTCTGAAATGGATTTACAACCACGACTAATATTGTGGCAGATACAGGAAAATATGCAACATATATTCCCCTTCCCTCAGAGAAGCTGAAAGAAAAAGAAATTTTTCTGAGAAGAATGAGGAAGATATCAAAATTTTATATATGATGTCGCACGAGAAGGCATCATACAGTCCATGCATGAAAACCAGAGAAGGCGACTATATATCCTGCTCAACAAGACGAGTTAGTAATCCAGAAGGTTGAACAACACCCATAACAGGGAAGTAAATATACCAAATCAAAACAAGTAAACGAATAAATGACGCATTCCCAGCGGCTTAGAACAAGACAAAAATGGAAGTAATTACTACATTCTTTATTATCTTTGCAGAATAAATTATAAGAGCAGGTATATTTTTTTGAGGGCTCAACCCTCGGGGTATTCAATCTCATATAAGCATGGCCCTAACTAAAGACATGCGAGTGGCATGAATTTGGGAAACTCAAAGCATATTCTTTCAGACAAAGTTAAAAGTATCAACCAACATAAAATGAAGTTTAAAAAAAAAAAAACTGCTTATGTACAAAAAGATTTCATAATGACATTTTTGTGACAGAAGCAGTGCAATATAGGAATGCAAGAGCACTATATACTAGAGTCTAGACCTTCTAAATAGATGATATTCAGAATGAAAAATAGAATACCTGTGATATAAATAGAAAAAGGTAACTGCCTGTTCTAAATAAGAGCATTCAGCTGTAGTCTTCATATGCAACTCACTCATATCCCAACCATCCTGGACATTTCGAACCTTAGCAGTTTTGTCCACCTTGCAAACGCAGCCAATCTGGAGGATTGCATTAAATTCTAATGGCACTTTTGTTTCATATATACCCTGTACAAAGAGGGATAACATCATTAGTAAGTTAAAATACAGCTTATTTAACCCAGCATCACAAAATAGCTAACGAGAATTGGTAATTCAATTCCTTAGTAAACATCATGCTTCCAAGTTTATCTTCATAATTTACAGACAAGAAAAAAATGATGTTGAAATAAACTGGACCTGCCAATTTGAAGAATAGAATCATCAAACCCAACAAAAACTTGTATGTGCTCATATATCATTGACACAAATTAATGCAATCCATCCATATTCACATCTATAAACATACAGAAAGAAGCACAAGAAATTCTGATAAACAGAAAATTGGAAGGCTACATGCCCAGTCAAGATTGACTAATGAATCAGATGCACAGGTATCAATCTCCACTTTGCTTCACTAGCTGTAAACACAAGCAGCAACATTATCCTTTTGGATTCTATCATGTGTGCAGTCAAAAAGATGATGGATTCTTCAAGAAACTGGTGGCCCTCTGTATCATGGTATCACCTACAAATATTTGGAGGAAATATTGAAAAAAGGAACAGGAGACAAAGCTAAGGCCATGTTTGGATGCTCAGAATAAAAAATTTATGGATTTTATATAGAATAATAATCTGTTGCATTGCACTTATCTTCGTTTGGAAAAGAACAGTAGGGATTAAGATCCAAAAATTCGATGGGTTTCACATTAATATTTAATCCAAACCATTAAATTATAATCAAAAAGTAGTTAATAGCCAAGGAACATTCATTGGATTATATATATATATATATATATATATATATATATATATATATATATATATATATATATATATATATATGTCAAGACCTCTCGTTGTCTACTTGTGGAATTATAATTCTTCAGATAATAGTCGCAAAAGTCATAGTCCAACAAGCTAATTTACTGGATTCCCCAAATCCAAGGAAGAATGACAAATCGGATTATAATCCTTAGGATTAAGACCATCTAAAAATGCCCTAAATATTCACAAAGGTTATAACAAAAAAAATTTGTTTCATCTTCCATAGATTTGTAAGACCAATGTGGACTCGGAATGTACTGAATCAAATTTCATTAATATAATGCTAATGTGTGTAACAAACCCTTGATATGCAACCAAGATAAAGGAAATACAAGTATTGATAGTAACAGCTTGTGATGGAGATCAGGATTTGATTTGATTTGATTTGATTTGATTAGGATTTGGATTGTATTAGATATTTAATTTGATTAGGAGTTTGGATTTTATTAGGATTCTGTTTATTAGGGTTTCCCTATATATAGTGATGGTATGAAGAATTGAAACATGAATAATATTTTTGAGAAAATTCTTGAGAAATCTCTGGCGTGGAATTCGCTAAATTAAAATATTTCCTCGTGGATTCGTGGAGAGTGGACATGGGTCTGGGTGGATTCCCAAATCCCAAAAGTTTTTCCCCAATCTATCATTTCTTCTCCAATTCCTCTAGAAAAAAACCCTAATTTCAAAACCCTAACCCTAATTTAGCCTCCGTCCTGCTTCAAATTGGTATCAGAACCTAAATTTATTTTCTCCTTCTCCACCTGACCCAACCACTGTCACCCTCAATCAACCAGCAAGAGAGAGAGAGAAAAAAAATCAGATCAGATCAGAGAGAGAGAGAAAAAAAACTCAGATCAGATCAGAGAGAGAGAAAAAAAAAAAAGAGACCAAAATTTCAGAGAGACCAAAATTTTTCTTCATCCTATTTTCATCGCCACCATCTCCAACACAGAACCCCAACCCCCAACCCAGGCCCGAACTCGATCTGCTCCCCAACAATTCCACCCTCTCCTCCGGCACCACCAGTTCACCTGCCGCCGCCCTCTCCTCCTAGCCGCATCCGCCTCCGTCTCAGGGGCGTCGCCTCCGCCGCCCCGTCCTCCTTCGCCTCCGCAACACCGCAGCTCCTTCGACTCCCACCTCAGCGCCGCCCTCCACAGCAGCACCACTCGCCGACCATCCTCCAAACCTCCTCCCCACCTTCCACTTCGACTGCGGCCACCTCGTCGACCCCAGCTACCTCGACGCCGCCTCCCCTCCAGCAGACAACCACAACCACAGGACGACGCCTCCTTCCACTTCCACTCCGGCCACCTCGTCGAACCCAAGTTTTCGTTTCCCTTCTCCCGCCACCTCGGCGTCTCCGCCGCCTTCCTCATCGGCGTGGTACAAGGAGCAGCTCCCCATCGGCGTTCCTGCTCCTCCTTCGGTACAGGGTACAGCTGCGCCCTTCTTCAAACTCCACTCCGCTCTTCACTTCCCCGCCAGCAGCGCAGCCACCATCCTCAGCCATCAAGCAGAACGCCTTCGCCACTCCTCCTTTTGCCTAAGCAGTCGAGACCAGCCCCTGCAGAACGAGAGAAGAAAGTTATTGGGTTTTGGATTTGTTTGTTATTGGGTTGACTTGGTTCTGATTTGGATCCATTTATTTAAACCCACATCTAAGAGAATAGAAGGTTGAATTCCTTTTGGATCCAACCCGCAAGCTTCAGATCCGCCCCGCAGCACCAGATCCATCCCACTTTTGGTTCAGTACAGCAGTACAGATCCAGTGCAGACCCGTTAAGGGTTTTCTTTCAATTCGGAGTCCGTTTCACCTCCGATTCAAGCCGTTTTCGAGCCGTCGTGATTTTTGGGTATTTCCTAAACTTTTTTGAGCTAAAATTTTGAGTTGATTATATATGAGGTTCATGTTCTATGGTTATTACATCAACACAAATGCTAAAAAATCGCAAATTGAGCGAGATATGTATGCTACTATACCCATTTTTTTCGGTTTCGATAGTCGATAAAATTATCAAAATTGGGAGAATCATATCCAAGATTTCTTTCTAGATTCTGATCTGACTTCAGCACAGAAATGCCTTTACGCCTGACAAAAGTTAGGTGGAAAAGTTTATACTTGGAGTAGAGAGTATAAATTATGTTTGGATTGGAATATCTTGCGACGTCTACTTCGTCATCGGTATACTCAACACTACCTTCCACATTTATCATTTCATCGGTTTTAATCGTCTGAGCCTAAAACAATAACTAGTGATGAAAAACTTCAATGTATGATTGATGAGTTTAAGAAGTGTAGCCGAATACTTGACAGTTTTAAAAACACTTAAATACAGGGATGAAAAAAGTCAAACGGTTAGTAATGATAGCATCGCTAACAAAATTGAAGCAGATATTCCTATGTTTGGTGAATGTATTTTGCAGCCTACACCGGATACAGAAGTTCATGATAGCCATTACTAGTACCAGATGGAACTTTTTTTTCATCCACAGAAGTTGAAGACTCAATGGTTCAGATTTCTGAAGATCCTTCAATAGAACCAACTGCGAAATTTCAGCCGCCTGTGAATACTTCTGATGATCATACTTACGAGGAGAAACTAACGGAAATATCTTCTTCTCTCCTATTTGCAGATGTACAGAGAGTACAGGAATTTCCAATCCAAAGTGAGACTTCACACAGAAAAGAAGTTATTGTTGATGATGAGGTAAAAACTTCAGTTCCTCTAGAGAGATTTATTACAGGAATTATGAAGAAATTACCGACTCAACATACAGATTCATATGAAGTTTCGAAAATGTTTGCTTCCACTATTCATGACCAGAATAATTTGTGGGATTTACAGTCATTTGAAACTGGTTCACGAAAGAAGCCAATTACACCTCCACCGCCTTGGTACAGATGTAATGTACTAGATACGGTTTCTCGACCACCACCATGGCCCAATTGGGATACTTCGTGGATGTTGATTAGTTCGATCCGGATTTGCTCGATAATTATCATTTTCGTCATTCACCAGAGGTTCATGTTTTGAAGCCGGGGAGAATTGATGGAGATCAGGATTTGATTTGATTTGATTAGGATTTGGATTGTACTAGATATTTGATTTGATTAGGAGTATGGATTTTATTAGGATTCTATTTGTTAGGGTTTCCCTATATATAGGGGTTGTATAAAGAATTGAAAGATGAATAATATATTTGAAAAAATTCTTGAGAAATCTCTGGCGTGGAATTCGCTAAATCAAAATTTTTCCTCGTGAATTCGTGGAGAGGGCGTGGGCCTGGGTGGATTCCCAAATCCCAAAAGTTTTTTCCCAATCTATCATTTCTTCTCCAATTCCTCTAGAAAAAACCCTAATTTCAAAACCCTAACTCTAATTTAGCCTCCGTCCTGCGTCAGCTTGGCACCAATGCCATATTAGGAGATGATTGCCTAAAATGAGGCAGTGTCTGAGATGATTGCCATAAAATTGAGGCAGTGTCTGGTAACAGGTTAATGAGCAGTTTAACAGGATCTAATAAGTAGCCACAAGATACAAAAACTGATAGTCTGATACAGAGTATATGATAGCCTACCTAGATGATTAAGATCATTAAAGGCTAATATTTTTTTGTTCACTGAACTTTATGATATAAAATGGTGTTGGCCCATAACTCATAGTGTTAGCTTTTAACAAAGTGAGTATGGAAGTAGCAAATCACATGTTCCAGTTTTATTGTACACACAGTTTATTTCCTCCTCATATGTGTTATATACTTCTATTCAGTGTAGTGTTGTTTATGTGTGTGTGGTTGTGGTGTGTGCGTGCGTGTGGAGGTGCGGATGGCCACTTTGCATAAGCTTGAGCAGCTGGGTTGTAGGCTGATACTAGTTTTATTCCTTAACAGCCACACCATTCCCCAAAATAGGATTTGAACCTGGGAACTTTAACTCCTGTAATACATTGGTAAGAATTCTACCCTTTGAAGCACAAATTCGAATATAGATATTGGTACAGGTACGGACACATCAAATTTGTAAGGAATGTAGGGCTCGGGGAAAAGGCTATATATATGCAACAAAAATCAGGAGTGACATCTACTACTACAATTTTAGAAAGTTGATATTGATGAGATCATCACTGTTTATTTCACCAACAAGTATCAAGGTCATCCCCGTACTAAATATCTTTGATATATAAATAAAATTAAATATATAATACTAACTTGTCAATTAAACAAAGAAGTGGCATATATTCAAGAAGTACATGACAAGTGTCTTAATTTAAAAATATATGATAGAATGAAAACGTGGTTAAGAAGTATTCAACACATGTCCGAGAAGTGTCAATGTCAGGCACGTGTCAATACGTTTCTGATCTTGGTAAAGCTAATTTTTGGAAGAACCCATGCCACATAGGTTTCACCAAAAACTTAAGCAGATGAGCGATGTGTTCAACATTCTTTCTTTTTCCCTGATAAATTAACTGATACGCTGCCATTTGTATAAAAGCAGTTGATGACTCTCCCTGTCTCATGCAGACGAGAGCATACAAGGTTAAATCGACATAACACTTCCCTGGGTGGATTAACCAATGCAATCAAAGACGAGCATAGATTACAAACATACTTAAATGAAATGAGTATCCTGGTAGTACAATCAAGATGTGCATCCATGAAGTATGCAAACACATATTTGTAGCAATGCTATCAATGCAACATAAATGAAACAGAGGGAAAGAAAAAAAACCTCGACTTCTGGGTCAGCTAGGTGAATTGCAAGTTTTCTGCTTTCAGCCCTGAATTGATCTTCGGCTATTGCAACCTTTTAGAAGCACAAATAAAGAAATTATATAGCAATTCAAAAAAATTATCCAATATAAGCAACTTCTGATTATCAATACCTCAATGAGATTGAAAACTGGTCTGCTGTGAGGAAGAATCTTATTCACATGTCTTCCGGGAAATTCTTCAGTAACAGGTGCTTTAGAGTTGAGATAAAATACTCTAGGAACAGTTATAGGAATTTTGTGCATTATTCCGTCTGCAACGACCCAAGCAAAAAAGCACCCAGGTTGCGTGCTTGAAACAAGTTGTATTATCTGATCCACAAAAATTTAAATTAATTAACCATTAATAGATAAGTAAAAAAACCATTTAGCTCCAAGAAAGGAACAAAAGGAACAAAATGATAAGAGGCAGAGGGAAGGAGAGATGCTTGTTGAGAGGAGAAAGGTATATTGAGAAATTTATTAAAAGAATTTAAACAACAATACCTGCCAGTGAGACCTGATAAGACCCAACTCATGTTTCCTGAAGAATGAATTGACACCATTCCTTTCTTGATTTGGCCTAGGGTTAGACAGGGATGAATGTAATTTAGTTTCACCAACAGATAGATATGATCTCCTCGTGCTTCCCAATCTGAAAGGTAAAGGCATGTTAGAAATGACAAGTGCAGCAATAACTTTAAGGGATAAACTATACTCGCAATTTAAAAATTAATCCTTGCAGAAGTTACTTAATTGATGGTTTGCAGTCTAAATAAGTGAAATTTAACTTGGATTGCTGCTGTCATCTTTTTTTCCCCCAACTACTGCTGTCATCTTTTTTTTCCCCCAACTAAATATAGACAAGAACAAAATATCTACTTTGGATATACTATGCTGCGATTAAGATGAATTCATGTTGGTAACTAGACAATGAAACCAGGGAGCACTACTGGACATTTGCCACTTGACCACAAAGTCCGCGATGCCTAACACAAACACAAGTGACATGCTCAAGATAACCTGACATGGTGCTCTTTCAAACTATTGGTTTGTTCAACAATTAAAGATATTTGCACTGTTCGCCTGATGCTGGTCTCTTTACAGTCCTCAATGTTATGAGTTAGATCTCAACAACATAGAAAGACGCTAGAACACAATCCTTTATCGTAATGAATAACTATCTATAGCCTCCTATTTCTGGTAACGAACACCATTTCGCTCGCCCTTTCAATTGAAAATTGCCAACCCGGAAGAACGAGCCAAAGAAACTGGACAGGAAGACCTTTTGAGAGGAAGCTGGACTAGAAATCAGACAAGTTTTACAGCAGGTGAATCAAGTCACTATTATATGTTTGCCACATTTGTAGCTACCCCACTACAAGCAGCACCGCCTCCTGTCAGAGAACCTCGAATGCTAGCTACCAAGTAGGTGGACCTACAATTAGGCAGCTGAAACTCATGCCACCACAGAAAGACCTTAAAAGTGCCAAAAACAGGGAAATAAAATCATAATTCTATTTCTGGCCATCCATCTTTCAATTATTTCTTAACTGCAGATATATATTACAGATTAAAGTTGTGAGATTTTAATATCTTACTGATACATGTGTTCTTATTTTTCCTATAATTCTTGATTAACTGTTCCATTTTCCAGCACGAATTATACAGATGATGTTTAATGCAGAAAAGGGTTTAAACAAAAAGAAAAGAATGTTCGAAGACAGTGTTTGGATGTGCTACTGGTTATTTCACTGCAATTATGATTCAGTGTTGACATAGCATAACCATTAATTTGATAAAAATATGCAATCTGAAAACGGCACCAAAATCAATCCAAGTGTTGTTATAAAGTCCCAGCTTGTCAAAAAAGAAGCTTGCACAATTTGTACATGCTTTTATCCTTCCTGGAGAAGGTCAAATATTTGAGGTGCAACTAATGAAATTTAGAGGATTTTCTCTAATTTAAAGAAATAATAGTTGATTATTACCACTGTAAAAGACAATCACAAAATTTCTATGCGTCAATCAACTATAAATAAAGCCCTTACCTTCGTCTCTTCCTTTCCTCACGAACTTCTTTCCATTTTCTCTTCTTGAGTTGAAGCCATCCTCGATAATCAACATTTCTATCAATATTTTCACTTGGAGAACCATTTCGATGCAATGCCACGTGCGGCTGATCAAACCTACTCACAACTACATCTTCCTGCTGGTGATTCGCAAGCATATCTGATTCTGGACAAGATGACTGGGATAAATAATTTTCCTTGTTAACCTCAAAGCTACGAACTATAGGCCGAAGTCCATTTCTGGACGCAGATTGTTTATTAACAAAGTCTTCTAAATCGCCAACATTTGGATCATCCACAATTTTGCTCCTTGCACTGAAGATGTCAACTAGTTTCCGCTGGCGAAATCGATCCTCCTTTTCACGGACCTTCTTGTGCAACCAATCAGGATGGATCACTCTAGGAACAGGATTTGAAATCTGAAAACAATGGAACAGACTTCATACTCAGTTTTTTATTTGAAAGAAGAAGGAAGCATCATAGAAAATTGAAAGGGTTAAGGATTCACCTTCTGCATTGCAGCAGGAATGGTAATAATCTTTTGAATGGCTGAACCAAGACGTTGCTTGTAATAAGACCAGTCAACAATAGATCGAATGGCCACATCAACTGAAATTTTGCACCACTTGCGTAGATAGAATTTCCCAATTTCTGCAAAACCAAATATAGATGTATACAGAGTAGATCAAATTTCCATAATAAATTAAATTTGCACCAGAAAGAGCTTCATAGCTTCCGCAAAAGAATCCATCCCAATAAATATAGATTTGGTTAAAAAAACAAATGATTGCACCTGCATCCGTTTCAAATATGGCAACAGGAATGGCACGCTCACTTACTGGAGTTCCCTGGAATCATATAAGATCAAGCAGTTAGAAAGGGAAAAATGACGAAGCATTTTCCTTTTTAAGAGATATTTTTTTTAAAAAAAATATTGGCATAAAATCATAGTAGTACAAAAAAAATAGAAAGTTAAAATACAGAGAAAGCAGTTTCTAGAAAACTTTTTTATGTGCATATAACTAGTTGAAACAATTGAGAATGATAACCCAATGTGGGTAAGCAACTAAGCAGGAAGATGCAAGAATGTCTAGGCATTGGAATTATCTGAGACGTTGAAGCTTAAAAGCAAAAGGTAAGTGACAAATGATAAAATATTATCCATAGTTCAATTTAAATCAGTAATGAATTAAAGTCCACGAGTCAAACAATCATAATCAGGATACAATTATGGATGAGACGAAAACAAGTATAGTAGTTTCACAAAATGCAAACAGAGCATACAGATACAGAGAGGTTCATTAACCAAAAGCATAAATTACCTGTGGCTCACGTGCAACAATATATTGGCACCGAAGTCCTTTGTCCTTAACCATTGTATCCCCAAGAAAATCAGCAAGACGTCTTGCAGTGGTCACTGCACATGACTTCTGCTCTCCATAGTCAACTAAGGATTTACTCATGGTGCTTGATTCTGATATGTAGTCAAGCAACTCACTGTCAGCAATATCGATTCCCTGGTTCTGATAGAGAGACAATAACAGTCAGCATTACTTAACCAATCATTGTTTAACCAAGTGTAGCTCCCATAATGGTGAAAAGTAACAAACCCTTAAACATAAAGAAATATTAAATTAGTTGTAATTTAATAACTTACATCCAAAAGATCAAGCCATCGGTCCGCAACTGCTGCAACTGCTGCATAGCATTCCTCCAAGGTAGACCCGTGCAGAAATTTGTCAAAAACCTCTGCCTGGTAAGTGGAAAATCATTTATATTGACAATCACACATTAAAAGGATGCTCTGAAAGAAATGGTGAATGCAATGGAAGAGGAACAAATGCATCCATTACAACAACAACAACAACTAAGCCTTTTATCCCAAGTATTTCCGTGCCGTATAATAAAGCTAGCCTAATAGCAGTCCTATAAAATTTTCCTTTTAATCTTAACGGAATGTTACAATCGCATAAAAATCTCGTTGCCCTCCTCCATTTCAACCAGCCAGCTTGTATCATATGGTTAACATCATTATCGATCTCTCCATCATTCTGAATAATAGAACCCAAATATCTAAACTGACTGCTCATTTGTATCTCTTGCCTATCCAGTTTTACAGCATTATAGTTTATGGTCCGTCGTTTACTAAATTTACACTCTATATACTCTGTTTTAGACCTACTCAATCTAAAACCTCTAGATTTTAATGTATGCCTCCATAACTCTAACTTGGCATTTATAACAAATGCATCCATTGGAAGATAATAATGGTTTAACATCCAAACTCGGGGTTTATATAGTTAAATAGAATTATGCTTCTACGTGGAAACTTATCCATGCTAAACCCTAGCTGTAATCAAATAAAAAGGTACACAAATAAGTCACATAAATTCTTTATGCTGGCAAGCATTGTCTTGGAAAACAAAATAACTGATGCTTTCAGGTTTTAACTAAGGAAACAACATACGTATCCAATAAATTTCAATAAAGCTTATATATCAAATGACGTAAACCTCATCATAAAGATTAACGTCAGCCAAAAAAACATACCTGGAAAACTTTTATGAGCTTCAGTTCACCTCTTCTCTTGATTTCAAAACCTTTAAGTTCTGCTAAGGTCCCATCATCATTAAAAACAGCATACCTCTTCTTAATCAAAATCCCCTCTTCCTTTGAAGCCGGAAGGATCATAGCCTGTTAAAAAGTAAATAAAAAGAATAGAATCGTCACCCAATGCAACCTGTGGTCTGCTTCTGGTACAAGGAAATATCTTTTGCAATAATTATACCTTATATGGCCCGTCAACTTCAAATTCGATGGAGCATTCACTATGTGTGCTATATGTCTTAGTGACTGGATCTTCAAGTGTCTGACACGAAGGGGAAAGAGCCATATTTTTATGCAATTAAAGGAAATATTCAGGAACATACATCGATCATACTGGCAAAGTTGTGGACCAAAAAATATCTTTTGTTGCTTACCTGATATTGATCATTTGTGTTGTTTCTTGCCACATCAACATTAAGCATAACACAGGGATATGATATAGTGAGCTTTCTCTTTGAATCTCTAGAAGACATAAGCAGTAATCAGTTCCTCACAATAAAAGGCAAACCAAGAAATAGAAAATGATTTTACCAACATAAGTTGTCAATCAATATAATAGAAGAGAGGGTGGCAAGGCAACTAAACGGAAGCGTACATTACCTAGGATTTTGATCCTTCTTTTAAGAACACTAGAAGGGAATGGAGTAAATAAAAGAAAATCATAATAGCTCCTTCCCCATCAGATTTAACAACAGTTACTACTGGCTCTCAACATAGGGGTGGAATGTTGACCTGACCAGACCACTCAATGCAAACTTACCTGGTTGGTGTATAACCAACTCTAAGTCATAATAGAGTTAAACCAACCAGCCCATTAAATATATATGTGCTGAGTTCGAGACAGACCTCAGAGTGAGGTCCAATCTGTTGGATAAATATTGCCCATTTACATATGTTACATGCCTGGCACAAAAACAGTCAAGGCATGTGAATTTTATGGTAATGTGCTACTTATAACTTATTATTGGAATTATTTTGTTTAATCTCTTTCATATTTAAATCCAACCTAACAATCCCATACTAACATGACACAACTCAATCCCACCCTTCAATAAATGGGTGTGTGCAACAGGTTTTGTTGAACAAAATATAAGTAGGTTGGCTATGATCATGAACTCGGAGCCATTTATTAAATAGCTCAGACGGATCAAGCATATTTGATTTGGGACCTAACTCGGCCAAATTACCACCCTTATTTACCCATGCAGCTTCTGCTAACTAAGATGTGTTAACAATACAAGATGGTATAGCAGAAGCAGCATTCCCTGCTTTTAGCACAGTCCTTCCCGTGGGAGAGGTTATGGGTTTGGCTACCCATGACATCCTTCTGAGGATTGCATCCTAGGTAATATTTCAGATAATTTGTACTTGAGTCAGCAAGTTTGACGAGAGAAAAAAAAAAAAAAAAAAAAAAAACATGATGGTGATAAACTGATAGTGGAAGCAAAAAAAGTAACTGAAGGAGTCCACTTCATATTCCAGGGACATCACTACAAGCTTTTTCTCATAAGAAAACTGTCAAAACAGAGTACAAGTTTGTAACAAAAGCTAGCCTTAATGGAATTGCAAGAAAACAACTGCCAAAATAATGAATTACTAAGAATATAGTAAGCTGAATAACATAAAGCTGTAATCCACACTTTTGGGGCTGCTGCCAATCGTAAATTTCACATCAATTTTGTTTGTGGACTCTTCTATCACCCTCAAGATAACTGATTAAAACTAATTGACAAAGACACTTGTAAATTTTATGGAAATTATGTGAATAACCAGTATATATGTCCACAATTCTGTTGATTTACAATTCTGAAATTGTGTTTCTTTTCCAAAAACTCTAATCATTTTTATCCTAAAGCTTCTCTTTGCGTTTGTACCTAACAAGTCATCTCTTCTCTAGTGTCATCAGTGAATACAATATAATATGCAAAACATATACCACGGGCCTAGTCATGAAAATTCAAGTTCCATCCTTAATAGTTCAGGCATTGACCCAATAATTTACCTACCAATAAAAGAATCAAACACCATCCAAATGGCCCAATTTTCAACCATGGTAACAGATGAATTCTATGACATCAGAAAGACAGGACAGATAATTTAATTGTCAATAATAAAGTAGCCAAAAATCAATAAGAAAATAATTTTAATGGTACACTAGGAAGAAGAGAATAATATTTCTCAGATTCTTATGGAAGTGGCATCTATAGCAGAAAAGAGCAATATACTAAAGAAACATCGAGTTCTCTAGTCTCAATCATGCTAGAAAATGAAAATTAGACTAAAGGTTCTGCATAGAGCTAACAGCTCTAGAAGAGCAGCCCTCCAAAATTAATTTCAAAGCAAACACAAGTGCCACTCATATTCCATTCAGATAAATGTAGAAACATGAGCAATTTACATGGCCAAATCTTACTCAGCATGAGATACACTGTCATGAAAACTGAAGAAAAGGATTCATCAACAATGATTTAAGATCCATTCATCAATTCATGCTATCATAAGAACATATAAATAATACAAGAGATTATGACTTTTTATTTTCTAATAAACAAGAAAATGAATAGCACTAAATTGCTTACTTTGTTTTGAATGTAAAATTTTCAGGGAATGATCCAGGAAGAGCACACCAGATGCCATCTGTGTCTAGTTCCAGTGGCCTTCCAATTTTTTCAACAAGTAAACGAGCATTTTGAATTATCGTAGCACCAGTGTAGGTGACAACTCCAGCCATTTCCATCGAGTACCATCTTGCACCCCTTCAAGTTGCCCATTATAGAATGTCAACTTGAATCCAATTCACTTGACAAGTACAGCAAGTGGCATTGTAAATATTTCAATTAAAAATGCCCTGTCCAATATATGCTTAGTACTTACTTGCGCATAACATATCCATAAAATGAATTAAGAATGCACTTATGAGCAAGCTGTAAAGAATCATACAGCACAACCATATCCTGCAGTCTCAAACCAGGAAGCAAACATGAATAACTGCACTTCTGTTGACTTTATGTTGTAGATCAACAAAGAAACTCACCTGTGCTTCCTGAATCTTCATTGGGTTTCCACTTGCCTTTGCATCTGCTAGTTTCCCCTTCCATACCTTATTAAGTCCCTTGTACTCGTACCTCCTGTCCCGAAAGCTGAAATTAAACAGAAAACAGAAATATCACTTACCATAGTATATGAACAGTGGAGCTGCAATAAGTCAACCAAGGAACAAGGAGCTGTTTGTTTCCATACAGAAAATGTTGGAAATTGGTGAATATAATATAACAACAAATAAGTTGAGCACTACAAATCATCCAAGAGGTTAAAATCATTACTAGGGGAGTTAATCTACAAACCTTCGCACAGTATCCACATAGAAAGGATTCTCACGCATGCATATCCCAGCTTCTCTAAGCTCAGTTGTGGGCTTGTCAAGAACCCTTTTATATGCCTGTTGCATGCCACCAGTACATTATTAGAATTTCTACATGATGGGCAACTTATACATAGGCTGTATTCCCGACCTTCTGACAGTACTTCTTCAAACGCTCCTTTAACTTCAACTGTTGTTCAGCTTTCGGCAGGTTAATAAAAGGCTTTGCAGACTGACCATCGCCATAATCACCCAGCTCAGACTCAATTTGCTTCTTTATATGATAATAATCACTGCAGTAGAAGTAAGCTTGTTTAGATAAATCAGTTTAGATAACCACAACAGAGAATATAGATCAAATAAAACCTTCGTTTAGCCATATAAGTTTCCCCTCGCCAAACCCATTCAAGTTTTCGAAGACAATTTTTTCCTGGACGGTTGAAATCACATGCAGTGCATACAACATCTGAAACTATTGACGGTGGCTGCCATAGAATACAACATTCTCATGTCAAAATCATGATCAACTAGACTCCAACATCTACTAAAGGCAAGATTTAGCCTAAATTAGAGTACATTTTAACTAATAATATTCATATGATGCGAAGCAATTAAAAAGGTAAGTAAGGATTTGATAAATATTGTATTCCAAGAGAATGATGCTCTTGTAGCAATGGTCCACAAATCAAATCTAAATGATTTGGCTAATTTAGTTTTTGCATCGTGATAAAACAAAAGGGACAATTAATTTTCAAAAGAGGATGAAATACAGTAGTCTATAACACATAGAAAAAAAAATTAACTTTTGCTGCTATGTTTCATTATAACTCATTAATGGAACAGGGAGGTTTACCTCATCTATTTAAAAAAAAAAAAAAAAAAACAGATATTAACATTGCATGGTTTAAACATCTCAGAGCACTATGCCATAGACAACCCATGTTACCACCAAGGATATGTTTTTGGAAATTACTTTGGAATTTACAAACTTAATGCAACATGTGAATCATCAAGTAATAGAGAGTACAAGAACATTCAAACACAGACATGCACACTCAACCAAATATATCTTTATTCAGAAAAAACAGGAAAAAATAACTAACACAAGAAGAGTTGATACTCAACAAATGAACTAGAATTTAACAGCATAAAGCAGTGAAACGCATAAATTAGGCACCCCATTCATGCCAGATAAGACAACCTGCATATATACATATACAAAAACATCATGATCATTCAATAAGAAATATGTTGCAAGAGGTGCTGTCCTTTTTTTCTTTATAAGAATTATCAGACACTACTACAGTATTCTTGGTTGTATCAATATACAATACAGAGAGAAAATGAGAATGTTGAGGGTTAAGTATATACACTTTAAAGATCGGCACCAAACAAATAGATGTGTCCCCAGCAAATCCATGTCCATGCACATATACATGCAGTTAACAGGGGATTTTTTGCACGTATGCCTACATGGGATATAGGTTTCTTCATGCCAAACAGTTTTAGATATTGAAAACTAGTGATTGCTTATATACATGTCAGCAGTAACAAGAACATGAAAGTGCAAAAGTTCCAGAGTTAAATTTACACTTCATCTAAAAAAATTACACTTGCAGAGGAAGTAAAAGAAAATCATTGCTCATAGGTTAGAGTAAAGGTCCCTAAATGGATTTGAATTCTTCTTCGCAACCAAAAAAAAAAAGGATTTGAATGAAGAAAAAGGGTTAGCAAATGGTAATTGGTTAGGGCTTTGTTATTAGTGCTGTTGTAGTTGTTTGAATTTTTAAGTATATCTCAATGATGGCATTTCTAACAAAAAGACTAAGAAACATCTATTTTACAATGTGATTCTTTGTTAAAACTGGCCTCTGTTGACCGTAGCACACCAAGATCATCTCGACTGATCCCCCCTGTCTAAACCAAGAATCTAAAATAGAAATGTCACATAAACATAACTTAAGGTGAAACATCTGGTCAACGAGAGTGATAAATGTAACAGTGAAGCATCAGCTCAAGCAACAACAACAACAACTAAGCCTTTTATCCCAAGTATTTGGGGTAGGCAAGCATCAGCTCAAGCATTAAATGAAATACCACACCATATATAAAGAAGGAACAAGGAGGAAGCCAATCATTTAAATCCTTATTTGTATGTAAGAAGCCATAAGTAAAAGATAAGAAGGGTGAAAAATGCATAGGACGTGAAAATTCACACACAGGTAAGGTGACAAGGATGACAACAACGCTTTTGTAGCTTCTGAAGATGACCTGGACTCTCCAGGCCACACTTGACTTGAGACGCAGTGCTTCCGTTTTGCACGCTACAAGAAGAACTGCTGGATGGACCTCTGATAGCCAAATGGACCTTTTATAGCTTCTATGTATCATTTCTTTGCTTTTTTGGATTTTTGCACCTAATGTATTATGACAATCACTCCTATGAGTGATCGTACTTCATTACTCTTTGTATGGTTCTGTTATCCACTTGCTAATGGAACACGGAGGGCTCACACCCGCCGTTTTATTTCAAAAGGATGACAACAACAACAACAAAATTTTTGTCCTAGATTTTTTGGGGCCATGAAAGTCAACAATGTTGATTTTTTTCATGGATAAAACTGAAAAGCAAAATAGGAAAAAAGAAAATATGCAATATCTGTGAAGCTTTTGTACACATCAAAAGACCATACCTGAAGCCTATTTGTCAAAATAATGTTTGGATACATAGCAGCAACGTCCAAATGATATATTAGAGGACACTCCTCACGTGTTGGATGATCCCGCAACAAAATAAGCTGAAAGTTAAGAAGAAAATTTAGAAGTTCAGAAGAAATTTTAAAAAAAAAACATACAAACAAACAAAAGTGTGTGCGCGCGCTATGCACACATATTTCATGGGGTAGGGGAACATGCATGAGCGTGTATGTGTGTGTGTGATATGCGCGCATGGTGCGCCCACGTACGAGGGACATGCATGTACATACACATATCCTAGGGTAAGGGGTACATGTGCACACATGCGTAAGAGGGTACATGTGCACACATGTGTAAGACCATTCATGTGACACCATAGTTTTGTAAACCGCAAAAATTCCATAATAACACCAGCATTGCCTAGAGTAAACTTAATGTTAATACTTAGCAATAACAATATCTGGAATTAGTTTGAGCTAAATGGAGGAAGTACAAAACAAAAAAACAAAAGTTAAGAAGTATGAAACTCAAAGAAACAATAACACCAGCTTAATCCAAGAAAAGGAATGTGGCATGGACTAAAACTGCAAATTGATCAATCAAAATAGCTTATCGAATTATCCCTATCATTTAGCTCAAGAAAAAAATTACCTTATCCATTATAGCTTTCTTCACATCTTCATAGTTAGTAATTGAGTCGAGGTCCATCTTTCCTTCTACTCTGATAGCGTATTGCAGATCGCGGTCAAGATTGCCAATTAATTGCTGAAATTGGTAAAGTTCCACAACAGCAATAGCAACAGACACATTACTATATCAATGACTCACATATAGCATAAGGTAACTATAATTATAATGCATCAAGACATCTAAAGATGTTTCTAGAGTAAAGTGCCACGATCTCTAACAACTCATAGCCCGAATTACATAGAGATAATTAAATAATCAACCAAAAAAAATTAGATATTTTTAGTCTAGTATGGTTATGTGTGCATGTGTGCTCACACATGACTGTAGTGTATGTGCGCATGCATGTCTGTGTGTGCTTGCAGGTGTACATCTGTACATCAAAATTTTTTCCATGTTTCCTATGAGCAGCAATCTAAAACAATGAATACAGACTGGCTATGAATTATTAATTCAAGACCAAAATAGGAAAAGCTGAGAGAATGTCTCATAATAATATGTATTGATGTTTGATAAGTTTATAACTTAATATCAAATATAGACGCACATCAAAAGAAAAAAATAATAATAAATAAAGTGACATCTAAAACCACAATCTTGAAATGCATAATCTAGATGAGATGCATTGTTTTTCATCCACTTGTTATCAAGGTTGTCCTGCTATTTAGCTTTTGATTAATAAAAGAAACTAAAAATAGTCTGAAAAATTCCTATGTATCCAAGAAGTGTATGACAAGTGACCAAATTTAGAGATATATTATAAAAATTGAGTACAAGACTAAGAAGTAGTCAGCATATGCCTGAAGAGTGTTTAAGAAGTATCGCTGATGGCACGTATCTAGCTACAGCTTGGAATAGAAGTGTCTATGCTACCTAGACAGCAGTTGATAAAATACTTATTTTTGTCCATTCATTTTTGTTAAAGAATGTCCCACTAGTTTATGTGGATGCAACTAGCATAATAGGACTATGGATAACTTTGCGACCCAAAATAAGCAATCAAGAAATCAAGCAAAAAAAAATGACGGAGAGAGAGTACAGTAACTTTTACTGATGCAGGGGAGCAATCACTAAGATAAGAAAATAATCTTTTATCATAAGAATCAGAACATCTCTTGTGCTTGGTCTTGCCCTTGTTAACAAAGGCCATCGCCAAGTTTTGTATCGGGGACACCCATAACCAACTACCATAGCCCAGTCTTGAATCTGGGACACACTTAACCAACCTCGCACTTATCATATGAATTTAACATCTTCTGTCCTCTTAAAAAAGGTTGTAGCCCATTTTTGAATCTGATACACCCTTAACCAACCTCTGAGTCTGGGACACACTTAACAAACCTCCCACTTTACCACTGAACCAGGCTCAAATGTTATAATTTGAAGGAAATGTCATCTAAACCTACTTGTAGACTTATGATAATTCCGAATAGAAGCTAATATAACTCGATGTCCTAAGATAAAAAAACGAGAGAGAGATAGTTTGAAGGAAGAACCTCATACGCAGATGGATCCAGCTGAAATTTTGTAGGGAGATCAGATCTAAAGACACCGCTTTCAAGACATTCGACATGGCCCCCTATATATGTCTCACTCTCCAGAAGGCGGTTGTTATAAAATTTCTCGGGATCTTCTTGATGCTTATTAGGGCAGATAACATTGGCCCTGAATGCCTGCAAATTGATAATTCACTCTGTAATGAAACCAATAGAAGAGCATAGACACGGTGAACAAAAATGATGGAATTAAATAATATAGATCAAACAAACAGCATAAACTGTATATAGGTTTTTTTTCTAAATATATAAAATAACAATTTGCATGTGCATATTAAAACACTGTGAGCTACTGTAATGTCATAACCCTATTTTCACTGAAATTGTATAATAAGAAATGCATATAACTTGAGCAAACATACAAATTCATATGTAATGAGGGGCCGAATTGATCAAACTACTATAGGAACGACTCCAAGAAGAATGTCACTTATCATCCCTAGAAACAATTAGAAATTAAGCAAGCCAATATAGAGCATTAAGGAGAAGTATGTGAACATGGATAGGATTTTCAGTTCTGCTGGCCAGAATGCAGGCACCCAAGGTTACGTTTCACTTGACAAGTATTAATTCAAATTTATTTTTCTACAAAGTATGTGAACTTCAATACAATTATTCGATTCTGCAAGGCAGAATGTGGGAGCCATAGGATGCATTTCACCTAGCACACATGTAATTCAAGTTTAGGTGTCTACAAGGTCTAAAATTTCTTTCAATATGCTCACATAACCATAGATCTCTGAGGTTAAAAGGCCGTCTGCTTTAGCTTCAGTGTAACAGGCTTGAGGTAGCAATGACATGCAAAGGGAATAACTTTCTCCTAATGAACAAAATATGATCAGCAGTAAAGCCAACCAAATATATCATGAATTGAACTCTTCTTATGCAACCAAACTGAAAGCAGTAAACCATTCATAGCCTACGCAGATCATACCTAACCTAATCGAAGCCAGCCTAACTTAAACAAACTGACTAAAAGATATGAATGACTTCTTACTTAGAATCCGACAGATAAATTGAAACACATGAAGTATCACAGCTCATCAAAGTGGCATTTACTGAGAGAGAGAGAGAGAGATTGCAGAGTTTTTTGAGAGGATAATGGAAAGCTCAACCTGAAAGCACTCCAGCCAGTATAAAGAATGTTGAGTTAATGTTAATGAAAGATCAGTATGGTACAGTCAATTTTCTCTGTCAAGTAACCAATAAATTGTAGTGACAAGAATGCTAGTTCTTTATGGTAATGCAAGATCCAAAAGTTTATAATAATAACCTCCGGACCATTTCTTACTTCAATAGAAAAGGAACCCAATACAGATTTTCATTCTGTCATTATGATGGCATTATAACAAGAAGACACTTAAAGCAAACAGAGATGCATGTAGAAGATTTATGTGGACAACCTATCCATGAATTCAGAAATTCCCACTGGCTACAAAAGTAATATAGTATTAATCGTCAATGATGAGTCTGAACATTTGCATTCTCTAAACGGAGCACTTCTGGCAGGGAAGGGGTCATCACTTTCATTTCTATTAAGTGTACAACTTAAAGGACCTCAGTGATTCCAGGTTTCATCAAGAAACTGATGTAAGTCGTGCTTACAGTTACTTGATTTCTAACAAGAGTCTGCAGTTCTAAATGAGACTAAGTAGGATTCTAGTCTACAAATCCGAAAAGCTAGAAGTGCCACAACCCACAATACTGAGAGGAAAGTTTATCTTGGTTAACTTCAATAGCGATTGCAAGCAAATATTCACAAATAAGCACAAGGAGGAAGATTTGGCAAGGCATATGATTTGTAACGATATGTACAAGTTCAAGGCATGCCACAACCCACAATATTAAGAAGAATTTCACCCAGTGACTAGACAAATTTAAACATTAAGAAAAAGTAGCAAGACTTTCAGATGTATGCATCATTCTCACTGTAGTATCAGGAAGACAGTGTTTATTAAAAGAAAAACAGCAGGAAACCCCACCTGGACCATGAGAAGCATTTCACAAAGCGTACCACTTCCTTTCCGCAAGACCTCATCTGGTGGCATGGGTATAATTGTTGCAAGGGAGAAAATAAATGGATGAACATAGGTCATGTATAGGTAGTAAGTTGCTACAGCATCTGATACAGAATAAGAAGCCATCGTCTGAAATAACAGATTTAAAAAAGAAAACAGATATCAGATATGACAATAACGCATGGATATAAGATAATCCACATTTAAATGACAGGATTATGACAGAAGAATCAAAATTTTATACAGCATATCTCTAAAGTTGAGAATGAGCACTATTTGTCATGTACAGTGATTTGGTATAATCTATTCAATGCTCAAGATCACTTTTCATCTTGCCTATTAGTTTGTCATTTGTAACGCCCCATTTCTCGAAGGGATACGGAAACGGAGTGCGTTACCGTCGCGCACGTGTAAGTCGATATGCACGAAGCCTATAAGTATGCAAAAGAAAAAATGAATGGAACTGAATATCAGTCATCTACCAAGATTTTGAAAGTTAGACTACTGTCATATAAAAGAGAAGATATGCATGTCTAAGATAAGAAGCAACAAGTACAATACTGATACAAAAGTTGGAAATAAAGTCCTAAAAGGGTGATACATACCAAACCAAAAATACAAAAGCGGAGGCCTAGAAATCTACTGCTGCTCGACCTGCTCCAGAAAGTACAGATCGTGTAATGGCAAATTCCCGCTCATATTTTCAGTACCTGAGCGTGTGGGGGAGCTCAGGGTCAACCCGGCAAGTAAAACAAGAAGAAGTAGGGAGCGTGTAATATAAATAAATAGGTAACATATAAGTGTGGATATGAAAGTATGCGCATGTGTGGAACACATTAAACGATCAAGTAACAATATCAAGCAGGGATATACATGCATATCAAGTCTAAATTAATATCTTATTTTAATTTATATTTTGAACTAAATGGTGAAGAAATAGACTCGTATCGTGAAAGCACCCGTGCATACCCGAAACCCGGCCAAGATGCTGGCGCTGAACTAGCCGTGCTGCTAATCACTCAAACAGATACCGATACTGAATAATCGGTCATCCCATCAACATAGACTAAACAAGAGATGAAAGCTCAGTACCATCCGGGCGCTCCACGGATGGGCTCCTATTTCGGTTGCGCAACATATTCTAAATCTTTCACGATACAATATTTGTCTACCCTTTAGTTCTCCCATAACTCAAGGTTTCAAGTTATATTACATGGAAATCAATCCGGAATATGATGAAACAATCATGTTAAAATTTCTACATACACATATCTAGTAACAAGCAAGATGTGGTCCATATCAAAATCAAGTTAACAGGCAAGTCAGAATATATGGCATTATCAAGACATGTGTATGCACTAGTAAGGAAAATCCAGCATATTTTCATGTACTTTGTACAAGCAACTAGTATATATATGTCAAGGCAAGTATGATAGAGTATAGAATGTTAGAATGAATGTTATGGAAATGATCATGTATGTAAACCACACATAAATACAAATATACATATAAACACGTATGTAAGTGAATATTAGGTTGTAAAAATACCTAGGATGATCATGTATGTGAATCATGCATATACAATTATGCATATAAACATATATTAGTTAAGTGGATACTAAATTGTAAAGATGAGAATTAAATAGACTTATCACTATTATAACGAATTACTTTAATAACATATGAATTTTCCAAATTCTAGTATAATTTTATAGTATGGAAATTAGCAAATTTATTAAACCTTATTAATATATATATTTTTAAAGTGAACATGGATTAGCATAAAGGAATTATAACCTAATGTAATAGCTTGCATAAAAGAAATATTTTAGTAAATTTAATGTAAAATTTGTATGAAACTCTCTCTTTAAAACATGATAATGAATAAATATATATATATATATATATATATATATATATATATATATATATATATATATATACATATTTTCTAATGGCAAGTGGAAAATGATTTTTAAATTATTGTATTATACACGAAGAACTTATATAGAAAACTTCAAATTTATATCCAATATGATGAACATTCATAAGGATAGCATTTTTATAATTTAAAATTTTAGCATATAGTTTAACTTTACAAATTATAGTTTAAGAATGAGAGATTATAAATAAAATGATAAATTTGATACATAAACATAGAGTAAATTGTAAAAATCATATTTTTATTTTTCTACAACAATCATAGAGATTTTTGTATAGAGACATTATCTTTTTAAGTTTTAACAAATAAAGATTCTAAGTTAATATAAACAATTAGAGTTAGAAAAAATATGAGAATGGATGTGATTTTACTTGCCTTGATATGTTAGGGAAGGTAAGCCTATTTTGAAACTAAAAAAACTTCTTCTCCTTCTCCTTCTCTTTTTTTGCTCTTCTTGAGAGTTGGAGTAACAAAGGGCAAGAGAGAAATGAAAAATAAAGGAGAGAGAATAAATGATGAGGAGAATAAATGAAAGGAAAGGGAGAAAAAGATATAATAGATAAAAGAGAGATATGGGGGCAAGAGGAAGGGTTGTCATGCTTAGCCAAAGGACAAACATGGTGAAGATAAGGTATGGGTGAATAAAGATAAAATAGGTATAGAACAAATGACTAGTAATAATAGGTTATTATAGTTGTTTAAGGCCATAAACTCAAATTAAACTAATTCAAATAAAGTCAAACTTTATTTTACAAGTCAAAAGAAGAAAGGCTAGTCAAAATATGTGTAGGACCCAACGGTGATTAAAATAATATTATTTTAAGTGACTATCATAAAAATTTCAAGAAAAACACAAAAAATATAGAAAAATAAGACAAATACAACGCATTCACTTTGGGATTGATCTGATATCAAGAATGTAAGTTATGTTGAAATTAGGTTGTTACATCATTAGAAAGTATGAGCCTATAAATGAACATACCTGTGGTTGCTCCATGGCGAAGCGCACCATGTCTTCAGGATTCACCTCCAATGGATCATAACCCAGCTTTGCCTTCGTAACAGCCTGGAAGGAACAAATGAAACAACATGGTCAATAATGATTTGATAGTAGTCTATAAGCTGAAAATTGGAAAAGGTTGATTGGTTAGACAGCACATGCTTCAGCCTAACCAAATAGTTGCAAGAAGAAACATCAGTTCTTTAATAAAATGAAGTTTATAAATTGACATCATGCTGAATATGGTTATCTTGAGAAACACTAAAAGCACTTGATACTGGATGTCCTGTAGCAGGCTAGCCTCATCAATCAAAAATCTTATAGGTATGAAAACAGCAGATAAAGAAGCATAAGAAGAATAAGGAGAGGAGAAATAATATAAACAACAAACTGGTTAAGTTTACTAAAAGAAAATTCCTGCTGAAAGTGCCATGTCATATTCAGGTTGACGTACACAAGGCTGGAAGAAATAACAAGTTAAATGAACTGGGTGTTAATAGCCATCAGACATCAACTAAACACAGCACAAAGTTTCTCCAGCAAAAGATAAGACGGAGAGTTTAGCTTCTGAGCCGGCTTGGCTATATATCTGCTGCATTAGCTCCAGCACAATTTCAGTTACTTTTCAAAATCTTATTCTTCCTGCAATTTATTCTCTTTTCGTTATTATTCCAATCATGGATGTTGATTTGATTATTCATTCAGATTCCTTCAGGCTTTATTATTTAGCATAATATTTACTATGTACACATGTTCCAGTAAGAAATTCTAGCATGCAAATGTTGCTGAAATTATTGCCATCCAAAGACATATAAAGTCAGGGGAGCATACAGAGAGGATATAGACACTACTATATCCCCCTCACCCCTGTTTTTAGTGAACAAAGTTGTTTGAATATCCATATTTAGTAAAAATAGAATATGGATTTGATATTAATTAGATAATAGCTCGTATGACTAGAATGGAGAGAAAATTATGTTAAGACTTATAAAATATCTTACTTTAAGAAAAAAATTAAAAACTTTGCACCTTTAGACCATGGCTTCCTTGAGGCAGATAGCTGTCTCGTTTGACCCAAGCAATGCAATCAAGATGACAAGAAAACTTAGCACGGCATTCACCTTGATTATTGTCACATTGGAAGCCAATTTCCTGCAAGCCAAGTAGAATGAGATTGAGATACAAATGGCAAGTGGGTTTTCTGGTAGAAGTTTCATAAAGTTGACGTTTAAAAAACTGATGCAAATTTCTATTTATGCATGTGAAGCTTGATTCTACCTCAAGCCTCTGATTCATAGACAAAAACACAAATGTCATACTCCACCATGGACCCAGAGGGCCAGACACAAAGTTGTCCAAAATCCCAGCACAAGGACACAGTTATACACTTGGTTTCTTTATATGTATCCAACTGATGTAAATGTGTTTTAGGTTATTGTTAATATATAAAAGAAACTAAATTTAGAAAAATGTTACAGATATAATTAGATTTTGCCAAAGGGGTAACAACATACTTCATGTTCTACATATTTGTAAGATAAACATGCTCCACATCTAAAACAAATTGACACAACATCCTGTTCATGTGAGTTAGAAATGCCAAATTTTGGTTGGGGGAAGTGTCCTACATATCACAGCCCCAAGTTGTTAGTTTTCTGCTTTACATTTTGGTTTAGTACTGTGCATCCATCAATAAAGCTTCTGGAACTAAATGTATAAATAACTCCAATGCAAATTTCGTTTCAATCCTTTTGTATAATGGCAGGTGAAGGAGCTATTTTCCACCTAGCTTATGCATTTGGGTTTTATATTCTGGATGAATCAATGTGCAGCCATCGACAAATCTTCAGAATCTCAATGTTTAAACAGCTAGACAATTTGTTTTAATGCTTTAGTAAAATTTCTGAAGCTTGAGCTAATTTAACCAAGCTTATGCTTTTGTGCTTTACCCTTTGCTGCATTGTGCATCCAATCAAGTCATCTCCCTCTCTTTTACACATGTTTACAAGTTTCTTCAACTACACAGTGAAAAAAGGCATATCTCCCTCTTACCCCCCCTGATTCAGTATTTTCAACAGCACCCACTCAAAAGAAGTATTTATCCCTCCCTCCATCTCCAAACATCATATCTTAATATGCAATGGCCTCAATATGTTAAAATAAAATCCACACATGCAAAGAAAATGCAGAAAATACCAAAAATTACTGGAAACTAATCTGCAAGTAAAATAAACACCAAACCTCACTCATTTTAATCCCATGATGTGCAGCCCTTTTTTCCAAGAAAGGCCAATCAAAGAAATCACCATTATAGGTAACGTATATACCAGGTTTCACCTCTTGCATGTGTGCAAACCACAATTTCAGAAGCTCTTCCTGCAACAACGATGTAATAAGTGGGGGGGAAGGTAATGCTAGTAACAGAAAGGCTAGACTGCTAGAGTATTAGAAACAACCAGTTTAAGAAGTTATGGTTCCATACCTCATTTTTCACATTGGTTACTTTGAAACAACCTTCGAATTCTGGCTTAGGGGTATACTCCAGATCTTCAATATCCTCTCCCACACACTACAAGCAAAATTATTGACCAGTATCAGTGCCATCATAGGTAAATTAAGTTAGATATTAGAGTACAGCTATATATAGTCTCACGGCCTCTGTGCCCCATACATCTTAAAAATTCTTGCCACGTTTCTGAGTGACAAGTTCCTTAATCAGAATAAACATCCTTTATTTCAGTTATGTCAGATGGACTTCTCATTGCAGAGCATTCAACTTTAACTTGATATTAACCATAGCATCTAGGAAAAGGCTTATTACATATTTTTGCAAAATTATACGTATACACCATAATATTACAGAAGCTTAAGGATCTGATAGCAAAAACCTTTGACTTCGAGCTTTAGAGAGCATAAAGTTTCTCTATTGTAGTTGTTTAGTTCAAGTGGCCTCTGGAAACTTTCACACGTTTTTTTAGAGAAAGGAAAACTTTCACTCATTAACAGGAAACTAGCTGGAAGTTTTGTTAGACTAATTAACCCTTGCTGAGTTGCCTTCTTATCAATTCCTTTATATATCTAAGCTATTTCCAGAACAAAGATCCATGTAAATACGTTTTGAACATCGCAATGACATTTCCTTGACTAAAGAGTTCTATAAGCATGTTCAGTAGTAATCTGAGTGCCCTGTCATGTAAATTCTTGTCCTCTTTGACACCAATATGAAATTGAAGATAACACATATGATGTCATGACAACAACTCCATGATACAGACTAATACCAGCAAGGATTGTTAAGGTGTAAAAAAGGAACCAGAATTTTGTAAACCCTTTTTTGAATAAAAGATGATCATCATTTTCTCCAAAAAAGAAAAACGATGGTCACTCCAACCCCTCCCAAAATAGGGGAGATAGTTATTCCCCTATGTTGGTTGTGGTATTCCTTGATGTCGCAACTTTATTGTGACAAGTCCATGTCCCACCAACTCTCCTCAAGTTCCACTTCAATTTTGAAAAAAGTTTTGAACAAGAACATATATTTAAATATAATATTGATTTTACCTTTTATACCATATTACCAAATATGGGTTTGGATGACCCAAGAGGCCGTCACTAGAACCCAACTCTTAAGGGACTAACGTCCAAGGGGCATATACTTTTTCGGACACATTTGGCGGCCCCTCCTAAATGCAAACTACTCCTCTTCTTTCTTTACCGACTGCCTCCGTGACAGGTGACGCAGCAAACCTTCATTCGGTCATTGTTGACGTCCTATGGGAGCCTTGCCAGGGCATAATCGTCACGCGTGCTCGTCCGGGGAGCGAGCTTTGCGGGTTCCTTTTCCTTGTCCAAGGCTCTACTTTCCCACAAGCATAACTGCTTTTATAGGAAAAAAAACACCATGCACATAGTGGAAAAGTACACCTAAATTTGTTTCTTACAGTAACAACTATTAATTTCGCAAGGGAAAAAAAAGTAGGGCAGATCTCCAATTACGCAGAACTTCTTAACGCTTCCTAGGGACCGATAGGATCAAGATAAAAGTTTGCTATGGCTTCCAAGTAATAGGTGCCTGAGGCAGAACTCCAAAGTCTAAAAGAAATGCAAAATGTATATCGAGTCAAGTGGGAAGCTTATGAAAAACTTGATCAACATGAAAGAGAAATGAGATGGGAAAACATGCAGGATATCAATGCATTACAAACGGAATACCAATTTAGATGTTTAAGTGAAATAATATGGATTCGAAAAGAAAAGTAAGATAAGCCTAAATAACTAAAAGGCATTTGTTTAAGAAAAAAGTATTTAGGTCCTGGAAAACATATTTATAATACTCATAAGTGGCTCGGTTAAAAATTTTAATCACCATTTCTTGAAGAGGTGCAAGTCATTGGCTTCATATTTTAGGGGAAATAAGTGCAACATACTTGAAGAGTCAAGTATTTGCAGTTTACCCTTAAATAAATTGTATAGCATTTGCAAATATAAATGGGTTTTCTAATTTTTTCCGCAAAGTTTCCTATGAATTTCAGGAAGTTTCACATATGATTTCCTATTACTTCCATCTGTTTATATGCATCCCTGGTATTAGAGAAATGTTTCCTCTGAATTTCTAGGGCTTACTTAAATTTTATATATAAATATTTCCTCTGTCTATATGCATCCCTTACTATTTCCATCTGTTTATATGATTCTCTTTTTGGTTCATCTAGGCTGCCCCAAATACTTGGGATAAAAGGCTTAGTTGTTGTTGTTGTTGCTGCCTCGATTTCTGAAGTGATTTCTTGCGGAAGTTGACACTATATAACCTCGACATTTATGGTTCATTATGGTACATATGGCATTTAATGTTACATACCAAAACAACATTCCAAAAGCAGAAGTTAGGACATATTAATGAGGCCATGGCATACTACATAAAATATGATACAGATCATACAATATGATAACAAAATTACACAATTGCACTTCAAATGCACAGTGCTTAGTATATTCTCTACCATGCAGCCTAACCTTTTTAGGTGATCTATATTTTCAAACAAACAGTAAAGACGACGGTGCAGAGCAGACAAGCTACTAATATATCTACAAATAGTGTTAAGACTTCCCTTGTCATGTTAACCGTGAAAGGTCACCTTTTTTATTTAGACTTCACGAAAGCCTTCTCTGAATTTAAAGGGCCATCAAAAAACTGAAGAAAAGAAGAAGAAAATTGATTCATCCAATCTGCTAAGGATTTTGCAGTTACATGTCAATTTTCAAAAACAACCAGGGTAGATTTCTCCATTTTAAAGTAAATGTCCTTGCTGTATGTACGGTGCAATAAATTTAATAGATGAAAATGATCTACCATGATACAAAATTAATTATCAGGTGTAGGATGAAATGAATCAAATCATAAGCATGAATAATTGAGAATAGTTAACCTAACAAAATTTTGGAGGCAAAGCCATGTCATATTTCTCACCTCTCTATTAATGATCAGGTAGCCCTGCCTGTCTATCATATATGATATCATCATTACCAGATCATATTCAGCATCAGGAAATTTCAAAGGAAGTTTTGTTGTCTCAATATCAAATGCACAGACATGAACTTCAGCTCGTTGAAGGAGATCTGTTCTTTTATCTAGCAACATACTGCTACCAGATACGATAACATCATACCATTGTCCACATCTAATATCTAAAAAATGAGAAAAACCAAGAAAGAGTAGCTTAATTAGTATATGGATAATCACATTCTTGAGGAATAAAGTGTGAAATGCACCAAGAAGTGAACCCACCATTATCAATTGAAAAGCGAACATGGTATGGAACGTCATATTCACGAATATCAATAATACAATCTATGTAATCCTGGTGCCTTTCCTTCCTGCAAATGATAAAAAGAATAACGGCATATTTTTTATATTCAAAGCAGTTGAAAAGCTTATGTTGATATTATTTCAAAACTAAACATAAGTCCCTAATCTATAAGAAAAAAAAGAGGGGGCTACACTTAGTCAGAAACAAAAATTAAGACATCAAGCATGCACATGACTCCTTCAACATAATAGACTGTCAAACCAAAAGCTGGTCTATGTTGCACGATTACCTTTTATCATTGAATATAGATTCAAATGCTTCTGCAGCATCCATTTTAGCTCGGTTTCTCTCAACCACATGCAGAAGATCATTCTTTACAGTAATCAGTTGCTGGACAGTATCGAAGCTAATCTTTAAGTACGTTCTGCACAAACCAGAAAGATGATTTCGCTGCCCAATAAAAAGATAATGTTAGAATGGTACACACAGGAAAGTAACTATATATTCATGAACCAGCAAAAAAACTGATGTGATTCTCAAGCGAAGGCACAAGATCCTATAGAATGGTGCAAATCAGTAGCCACATAAGTGCAAAGATTCAAAGAACATGGGTATACACATATATGATTGGCTCTAAAAGTTACAACATATAGTTTATTTATATTAATCAATACAGTGGTTGAAAACATCCAGCTTAAGTCTATAGGATAGTAGGAACTAACAAGAGGGAGGTTTGCGGGAGATATACAGTGATTACTGCATATATTGAATATTAGAACAATAAATTTTCTAGGAGATGAGTTTTTGAGGGTCAAATTGTTCAATAAGAATGGGCCTTATAGACAATCATTGAAGTTGAAGATACAGGCTTGCTTATCTATGCGATCCAACACCTATTGGAAGCACAATAGATTTGTTTGAATGTGATGCAAGCGTAGCGAGTATGTGCAATAGAATGTACGCCGAGCTAACATACAACAAAAACTTACCAGGTCCAAGTCCTCTTTATCTACAATCTCAATATCTGCAATTTGTCCTTCGTATCTACGTCTAAGATATGCATCAACTTCCAACTGCATTTTATCCTGAAACATTGTATTTGAAGAAAAATATGAGCCTTGGAAATGGGCCCTACATTTCAAACATTCAGAACTGGAATATAAATTGCAATTAACCATGACATAAATATCATGCTCCAAAAACTCACCTTTGTGGCAACATAGAAGTAAGGTGGAAACTTGTACTTAACTTTGAAAGTGGATCCATCCTAAACAACACACTCCAGAAAAAAGGTAAGGAAAGACCAAAACTCAAATACATAGTTTTCAGCAGATTGCGCAAAGAAAATTATTCTATATTAATTAAGCATGCGATCAGTATCTATATTTCCTTAACACACTAGATAAGTAGCCCTAAATGCTATTTCCAAATGAGATAGAATAAACTCAAGCTTCTTTTGTCTGCACCTCTTCATATTTGCAGGTTATTAAGTTTTAAAAATTAAAAAAAAAAAAAATTATGGTCCATATATGGTGTGATAAAGTTAACATTGGATCTGGTGAAGTTACTCCTTTTTGATGTGACATACGATGTAATAAAGAAATTTTGAAACAAAAAGTTTCCTATTTTGTTTGAACTTGCTCTTAATAAGAACACTACAGTATCTAGTATAGGAAGGTGGAATGATGATGATTGGAAATGGAAACTACAATTTGAAAGAAATCTGACAGGACTGATTGTTCAGGTGGAGGATTTAATAGCAACCATCAGCTCAGTCGATATAATACATCATCATGACCAAAGGAGTTGGGTGTTTGAGCGTCATGGGTAACTTGCTGTCAAATCTTGTTATAATGAAATTGTTTTCAACTCCTCAACTATTTCATATGAGTGTATATCGACATTGGCAGTACCTTGAAAGTTCAAATATTGGTATTGTTGTCTCTTTTAAAAAGATTGCATACTAAAGTCAGACTGTCAGAGAAATGAGTCAATACATATGGTTTACTTTGCAGTTTTAGTTCTATTTATAAAGCAAAATATGATAACTTGTTTTTGCACTGCCAATATGTCATACCTATTTGGCTAAGTTTATAACTTAATCTTCATATTTATTCTTTTCCAGATAGTGCCAGCGAGTAATTAAATATATGGAGAGATGCTCATATTTCTAAAATGTCAATTGAAACGGGATTTTTCAATAATATCTACATTGTCATCTATATGAATAAAAGAAATGGAAGAATTTCCCTCAGAAAAGTAATAATTCTTTAGCTAGCCTCAATCAATTCTTACACCAGTCTTTGACTTAGGATTATTTCTAATTAGAAGTAGACAAAGCCTGTCAATGATTCAGAGTTGATAGTATTGTCACAATGAATGCGGTGGATCAAGATGTTGTACATACGGTTGATCAAGATGTTACTATGGGACATGGAGCAATTGTTGCAAGCAATCGGATAGAGAATAAAAGCAATTAAGAGAAGGATCTAATCGCTGGTGATCAATGGAGATTCTGGTGATTGATTAAAATCAATAAGATCTTATATTTTGGAATGAAATTATAAGCATGGTTGGAAGTACTTAACATACTGATATGTAGCCTTCTACTATTCTTGATGGCCACTTATATATGGGCATGGTTTGTTTAAAAGTTCTGTAAAATACAAGATTTTGTTTTGTATAGTTTAATCCTGGACTTTAGGGTTGTTGGTGTATTTCTTACATTGCGCTTAATGGAGCTTTTGACTAAAGGATCTTTTTTATCTTTTATCCTATTTTCTCAAAAACAAATTATGGTCCATCTATTTTTGTCCGCCCTGATTATATAATTGAACCAAGAAAACCCAAAAAATATAAAAAACACTGAGAGTTTCACCTGTGAAACGAAGTACAGATCCACACAACTATAAATCCTGTTTGTCTCCTGATCTTCCCACGATGACTGCAAGGCCAGAACAAATTGATCGCAAAATTCAAAATTCTCCGACAATTTATTGACTAAATCGGGCGAACTCACCATGAGAACTGGGGAAAAAGGGGGAAATGGGAGCATAGACTGCTTACAGGAGCAAGAGTGAGCAGCCATCCGAGCCTCTTATCGCCCTCAGTGAAGAGATCGAACCCTAGCCTGCTTTCGAGAGCTTCTTCGGCGTTGAGCCGAAGCTTCTGCTTCGATTGATTTCTCCTCGAATTGATAGTTGTGCCGAACCCTCGCCTTCCGTCACCGTTCATTGTAGAAACCCTCTACCGGATTCTTAGGGTCTTGATCCGATCTAGCGGTGAGTGTGCGTGTGTGTGTGTGTGTGTGTGTGAGAGAGAGAGAGAGAGAGAGGTAGTGAGTGAGGGAGAAGGAGATGGTAGTATGAGCCTAGATCGTGCACTCAGATAAACCCTAATTCTATTTTTGGCGCTCGCAACATTTTCCCGCGCTTTTGGAACTTAGTAGGTCGGCCCAGATGTTACGCGACGAAAAGGCCCGGTAATTTCTAGAGCAGCACGCATTTTTTACCAGTGAGTCCACGGGAAATTCTATATACGCACTATATTTTACTAGTGAGCACCATTTTCCCCATTGTTGTAAATCACTTTACTATATAGTATGCGGTGCTCACTAGTAAAATGTGGTGCGCATTTAGAACTTCCCCCAGAAACTCGATATAGTATGCGGTGCTCACTAGTAAAATGTGGTGCGCATTTAGAACTTCCCCCAGAAACCCTAAACGAGAGAGCTCTCTGATCTATCGAAGTAAATCATCTCGATCTCTCTCTATATTTCCATTTAATTTCTTTGCTAGTTTCGCTTGCTAATTAAAATAATTTCCTGCCTATTTAGATGTAATTTTAGTTGTCATCGAACTTAGGGTCACATGTATTTCTGTATTAATTTTTGCCTTTAAATTCTATGCTGAATAGATCTTTCTAGATGTAAAGTTTTATAGTGGAAATATGAGTTAATGGCTGATTCGCTGATGAAATCAAAATGATGACTAGTATGAAAACATATTAATCGTTAGTTGCCTTAGAATTTAACTTTTTGCTAATGATTGCTTTAATAATCCATGTAATTAACGCGCTATATAATCATTATTCTTATATCTTATAAATCAGTGTTCTTCCCACGATAAATTCCCAGAAAAATTAGGTTTTTCTAGCAAATTGGCTTCTTCTTTTTTTTTTATTAACCTTGATAATTAGTAGTGAAACAATTATAGCACTAACAAGAGCAGACATGAAACACTACAATTTAATCTTGTTTAAAGCTATGCTAGTTAGTGATTTAGAAGCGAACATGGCGCCGCCGTCACTGGTGCACTCGGATTGTCTTATCTTATTATGTAGCTTTCAGCATAATGATGCTCTATTCAAAGTTTTGAATTAGAAGAAAAAAATATATATTTTTAATTTAAAATTTTGAATTGGACGAGCGAAAAATTGGCATTTGGAACTGTCCATTCTCATCCTTACTTGTTAGTTCGTACTTGATTTTAGTTCTTTCTCGATGTCATTTGATATATTTTTTTTTTCTGTAATTTCAAATTTCATAATCGGGCAATTTTGCTTTGCATCATGAATTGTATGATGTTAGCCGCGTTCTTTTCCTTTGCTTGTGGATTATCTTCCAAAACACACTAATTTAGTTCAACTGGAAATGATTTTTGAAATGTGTACAGAATGAATGAAGACTGTTGCTGCATATTTGGTCGCTGTGCTTGGGGGGAACACTTCTCCATCTTCTGATGATCTAAAGCGTATCCTAGGATCAGGTATATATATTCATTCCCCTTACCCTCCTTAATGGTTTTGATAGATTGGGTTTCTGTTAGAAACCTGACATTGAGTCTGTCTTAATTGAATTGCAGTTGGTGCTGAGGTTGATGAAGATAGGATTGGCTTCTCTTGTCCCAAGTCAAGTTTAAGGACATATTACAACTTATTGCTTCTGGAAGGGAGAAATTTGCGTCAGTGCCTTCTGGTGGAGCCACTGCAGTCGCAGCTCCTTCTGGTGGTGCAGCAGCAGCCCCAGCTGCAGCCGAGGCCAAGAAAGAGGAGAAAGTGGAAGAGAAGGAAGAGTCGGATGATGCAAGGATTTGTGTGCATTAAACTTAATTATGTTGACGGCCGTATCATAATTGTTTCTTTTTCTGAAAGTAACACGAGCATTGTTGTTACATTGTAGAAGCAGCTGAAGTCATTTAGTTGTTTAGCTCTTGCCATGTTTTATTTTTTCACTATAAAAAAGTAACATCCGAAGCTTTTTATTTTTGTTTTGCAGGATATGGGTTTCAGTTGTTTTTTGGTTTGTTTTGGAAAAATGAGGCAACTGTGCTAAATGTATGTACTAATGTGAGAGAAATAGGATATCATATTCCTTTTGGGGATTGTTTTGAGAATTATTATAGATTATGAACCGTTTATCATATTTCAGTTGTTTTACTGTAAATTTGTATTGTGTTTACTTGAATGTGGGGTTGAGACATGCTTTGGTTTAGTAAAGTGTTTGAAGGATACCATTAGCTGAATCATTCATAAACTCTGAGAAGAAAAACAACAAGCTTCTGAGATATTAAAGCATGGCAATAAAAGCATCAACATAAAATCCTATGTGTATTACACCTTGGAAGCAAAGATCTTGGTTCTCCGCGAGAGGTTGTAGCTTCCCAACCTGGGCAATGAGTTTGTTTCCTTCTCGGTCTCAGCCTCTAGGACTGCTCCGACCACCTTCCAGTCTTTGATCAAGTATGACCAGAAATTAAGCTTAGTACGTCTTTGATCCAGTACGACCAGAAATTAAGCTTAGTCCGAGTAAAGCTTACGTACGCTTAGTTAATGCTTAGCACTCATGTTACCGACCCTCGACCAAAATAGACTTGAGAACATCCGTTCACAGCTTGCTCGGCTGATTCTCTAGCATGGTCAACCTGTTTAACTCTTCTCTGCTCATTGTATAACTTCAAAGTACTTCTTTTTTTAGCATAGAGATGCATTGCAGTTACTTTAGTTTATAGCAAGTTCAAGAGTACAACAGGCCAACATCTACAAGGATCATCCCCAAATTTCATTAATAGGATTTTAACGAGGAGACAGAATGAACGAAATGCTGAACAAGACAGCCTCCACCACTTTCCATGTTTTCTGTCCCATCTTGCTGCCCATTGCTGCAGCTCTCAAAACCTCATCCCATCACTATAATATCCCCATCCTCCAACCAATAGCATACCCAAAACAAACAAGCGACAAAATTATTACGTTGAAAATATAATCAACACACTGCTGTCTCAACCCCCACAAATCAATCGCTTGTAGATTGCATCCACACATCCATCCAGTATCATACTCGACCACCCCGCTTAAACACCAACCAATCACAAATATTATACATATTTTATATCAGATAAGGAGCTCTTGTGCCTGTGATTTTCTTTTGCTGGCCAAACTCATAAACATATATATATTATAATATCATTTAAATTGAATCCCACCGAAAATTGAGGAAGGGTGAGCTAGGAAGGGTGAGCTGCTGGGCCAAGAGGCCAGCTTCCTCATATGCCTACATCCATGTGAGATGATTGTAACCCAAAAAATTAAAATATATGTTTTTTTTTTTCAGAATGAAAAACAAAAACTATATATATAGAGTGACTGACCCACAAATTTGGCATACAGCCCTAAATACATGGGCAAAACGATGCCCAGGTCCCCACCAATCTGCCCTTCTCCACAACCCAGACACGTGCCCTTCACTTATTGCCTTCTTCTCATTGCCTCACAGAACCTTCTTGTCACGTGCAAACAGTTCTGGTCCTGCTAACTAACTTGATCTCTGTCACCTAACCAGCTTCAATATTTTGGCCAACTGTTCTCAGTGAGCTCTCAGCCTTTAAAATGAACACCAATTGGCATCAGAGCTTAGGTGTTAACCGAGATCCGCAACCAAAAGTGTTCACTTGAAAGCTTGTACATTGTCAAAGAGTCCAGTTCAGAGCCAAATCATTCAACTCATCAAGCTGGCACAAACTGACATAAAATCTGAGTTAGTTAGAGCTGCTGATATCTAATAGTAGTCCACAGGTGTACCGGGACAGCTGTCGTCCTCCGACAGCTCCCGGCTGCTGCTGCAGCATTGGCTGAACGGTGGTGGAATGTATGGAGGAGACGTGCATCGGAGCAATGCCCAGTTCACATTGTTGAAGAATGGGTGCCGTCTGGTGGCCGCTGCACCCATTGAGGATCCCAGTCGCTTGGCAGGGTCCTTGACTAGTAGTCCGGATATGAGATCCTTAGCGGCGACAGACACTGGTGGGTCTTTGGGGAACTCGAGCGCCCGAGCCACGATATTGGCCATTGTCAGCTCGTTATCAGATCCTTTGAAGGGGGTGACACCGTAGAGGAGTTCGAACATGAACACCCCCAGCGTCCACCAGTCTACTGTGCTGCCATGGCCTTCCCCTGTTGCAGAATTAGTTAAAGTCACTAAAATTGCTTACTGTTATTGCAGTTGATTTGTTGATTTTGCAGGCAGTTTATTTCAGTAATTTTATCTTGAATATATGTGATCATTACCTGAAACAATCTCAGGAGCCAAGTACTCATGTGTGCCAACAAACGACATGGACCGAAGATCAACAGGCTCAGCCACAAACTCGAGTCCACCCACATTCCGGTGACTCTGTTTCCTTCTGCTCTTGCTCTTCGGACGGAAGCAGGAGACCCCAGGTACAATGCAGTTTGGCAGAATGCAGGAGGACGCGTTGAAAGGAGACGGATTGACGCAGGCAGGATCCGAGGCTGTGTTCTTGTTAGACACTAGCTGGACAGCGGGCGTGGCAGCCTCACCATCCGATTTCAGGGACAGATCGAAGTCGGTCAGCATAATGTGACCATCGGATCGGACCAGTACGTTTTCAGGCTTTAGATCCCGGTACACGACACCTAGCATGTGGATGTACTCTAATGCCACTACAACTTCTGAGGCGTAGAACCTGGAAAAAGATTGTAAAGAATTCTCAGCTCCGGAGTAATAAAATCACCACCATGTACTAATCATGTTGCAAGTCAATGTCTCAAGCTATTAAACCACTAGGCAATGACAGGATTAGGACAATAAACAATATGGAATTAGCGCTTAATTAATCCAAGCTGCAGGAAACATGGCCAGGGAATGATTCACATGACGCAAGCTTATTCTTTTACCGACTATTCCAAAAGTCATTATCACAGAATGGCATATGCGATGCAAGTTGCAAGAGAGTACATAAAATTATAGAAATGAACAGCTATATGCATATTTTCTCCATGAAGAGTTATATTCTTTTTTTTTAAAACGTAAATATTCATAAACATACCATTTGTTATTGATGACGTTACCAATAGAACATCTGCTTCCATTGATAACTTGGGTTTTTCTTTAAATTGAGTAATTTTAATAAATTTGTGATAAGAGGAATTTAGTTGTTCACTAAAATGCTCCAACACAAAAGGGCAGGGCCAGCGGGGAGACAAGAGTCATAAGTATGTCGTGTGGTACTGTTAAAAAGGCAGACAGGGACAAAACGAACAAAGGCTGCATACTAAATATGGTTCTTTAAAAAAAAAAAAATGCTCTAATATAACAAAGGAAAGCAATAATCTTGGAATCATCCCATTTTTTGGCCTATATAGTGTAAAGGGCAAAATTTTCTCTAACAGTATATTTTGGAGTAATAACTTGAATTTGGTGTGTTTTTTAAGAGGCAGGCTAATTTAAGAAGAAAGAAAATGGAATTTATGGAACAATGTCAACAATATTAAAATAAATTTTGTTTATTACACAAGGCCTCATCTTTAACCCAGAACCTCTCATTGCTAATCTTATTTATTGACTTGTAATCATAATTAGCAGTATTAACATTTAAGTGATGACTATACAAAGCAATTAATGAAAAATTTAAGCAATAGATACACGGTTTCGTCATTGCGATCACATTATCAAATAACTACCAACCTTTCGTAAAGATTTATTTTTTTGGCCGATTTTTTGTTTTGTTTTTTGTTTTTTGTTTTTTTTTTGTTTTTACAACTAATCGAATGGGAATTAATTGGCAGTATAGACAGAACTTATCTAGTAATCTGCATCACAAATAATATTGATATTATTTTCTCATATCAAAATGAAGCCACAAATAAGTTTAATTAAATCCACAAATTTTAGTATTATTTCTGAACAAATATATGGTTGGTAGTCAGCCGGTGACAAATTTGGCTTTATTTGAGGCACGAGAAAAAAAAAACATAAAAAAATCAATAAATTCCTATATTATTGGATTATTTTCAAATTCAAAAATCGAAATGTTCACGAATCCCTAGATAAAACACAAAATAAAAATCCTAAAACTAACCCAAAAAAAAAAACATCAGATAATCAGTAACACTCCCCCGAACGGCCGAACCCCCCTCTACTTTATTAAAAAGGAAATGATAGATTCACCGAATAAGGCAGGCGTACAGTAACAGTGTATATGCTAACATGCGCTCACCTGACGGCAGACTCGTCGAACCTCTTCCCCAGCTGCCGCTGGCGGAGCACGTGCAGATCGCCGCCGGGACAGAACTCCGTGAGCAGGCACGACCACCGCTCGTTCTCCGCCACCCCGTACAGCCTCGGCAGGAACGGGTGATCCAACATGTCAAGTATTTCCCTCTCTGTCCTCGCCCGCCCCTCCTTGCTCCGCCCCTCCAACTCCTTCTTGTCCATCACCTTCGCCGCCAAGATCCAGCCATCGGCGCACTTTATCTCCGCGAGGTACACGCTCCCAATGTCCCCACTCCCCAGCCGCTGCAAGAACCGAAGGTCGGTGAGCGCCAGCCGCCGGTGGGCCCCGCCTCCGCCGCCCGATCCGGGGTCGACCGGGCCAGAACCGGTAGAGACAGTGGAGATCGTCTCCGAACCGGACCGGGATCGGTCCGATGAGTCGAAGCTCATGCTGTTGAGATCGTCAGCGAGATCGTCGGGCATCGCTATCTTGCGCTCGAGAGAGAGAGAGAGAGAGAGAGAGTGAATGGGGCGAGAGGAGAGAGAAGGGGGGCCTTTTGAAGGGAGGCGCAGCTTGGGCCGACGGAGTTTGGGCCATGTGGCCGACTACAGGATCTGGATTGGTTTTTGGCGGGCCAGTGGGGCCCAAATGTAACAGGGATTCTGCAAATCGGTTTGATATTAGCGGACCCCCTTGGGGCCCACGTATCGGCTGGAAGGACAGCTACGCTGTGATTTTATCGGATGACTCTAACTTTAGTAACTGTTTGATTCAGTTGGGACGAAGTGTCGTAAGCTTTAGGAAACTATCTGTCTCTGAGGAAACAAGCATTTCTATTCTTCATAGTTATGTGCGCAAATATCTTTTAAATTCTGATGCTGCATAGTAATCAGCAAACTTAGAAATTTATTTCGAACTTTCTTGAATGAGAGTGCAATTTCCTACGATTTGGATCCTTTAACCGATATAGACTAGACAGTCAATTGGGTCCGCATCGGACCCACATGAAGAGGGACCTTTCGATATATACGAGCCAGAACTGCGTTGCCGCTCGAGTGTTTTTGTGGTGAACTAAAACCGAGCGCCACGAGCCATTACCATCTCTCCAGTGCATTTATAGCCCGGGCCCTTTTCCTTGTGAAACTGTCCTCTGCTCCACACTTTTTCATGACAAAATTCAATTGAGCCTCTAACACTGCAACATTCAAAATGAATGCAAAAAATTTGAAATGTTGATCGAGTCTTGATTTGGGATGTGTTGGTAAATTCTAACCTCGGATTAGCTGACCACCCAATTACCAGCTCATTGTTGTTACTAAGACTGTCGTCTATCCTAATTTGGATGTATTAGTGAACTCTCAGTTTGGCTAAGAATTAATGTCTCCATCATAGGAAGCTGCCATATAGAAGTCTCCATCTAGGCCAGCTATATGGATGATAGCATCACATTATATATACTAATCAATATTTCAAACTTTTTTTTATTTTTTAAGGTTGTGTTTGGATTAAGGAAAAATGAAGGAAAAGAAAAGGAAGGGAAAAAGAAAGAGAAAAGGAAAGAAAATGATATGGAAATTGATTTTTTTTTTTATGTTTAATTAGAAAGAAAATGAAAAAGAAAATCTCAAAAAAAATTTAAAAAAAAACAGTTTCTTATATTTGGTTGCTCAATAGAAAATTAAGAGGAAAATATAATTTTAATTAAACTATAGAAAATTTTAATATTAATTTACATATTATTGATATAATTTTTAATTGTTAAATAATTAAGCATATAATAACCAAAAGGTCCAAACTTTACAAAAGTTAAAAATATCTTGAGACTAAAATTATAAAGAAATTTCTGCAAAAAATTCTCTCTTTTTTCTTTTTCTCTCAACTTTCATTTTCTCCTGGGTTTGAGAAAGAAAATGAAAAAGAAAAAAAAAATCTAACACATTTTCTCTCACTTTCTTTCATTTTTATTTTATCTCTAATTTTCTCTCTAACCAAACAGTGAAAAACAACTTTCTCTTTTCTTTTCTTTTCCTTCATTTTCCCTCAATCCAAACACAACCTAAATAATTTGTTTGCCTATTCGTATGTTTGGTTGAATCAACAATGGCAAGCTTCATTCAAAAATCCTATGTTTCTAGTACCTAAGTATACTTGCAGGTCTCGTATGCATGTTCCAGTTCCCTTGCACGTCTAACTTGTTCTCCTCGAAAGCGAATGGAGAATTTGAGATGCAAGCAAAGAAAAATATTGCCCAATTCTTATCAATATCTTAGCTTAGAAAGATATGTATCATTTACAGAGAGGAATTAGCTTGCCAGCTCTTGGGCAGTTGATAATCATCAATTGACCTCCATTTGGACTAAATCTCTTGATTTAGTAAACTGTGCTTGGGTTGGGTATTAACAGTGGATCATGTTGAGTTCATGACTGTGACATGGCAAGAAGAATTGTCAAAATTGCAGACTAAGTATATGATAAACACAAATCAAAGTAAATGGGCTCTTCCGCCTGGCTAAGCTGATCACAGACCTTATGGGCCACACTGGGCTTATGATTGCAGCAAAGTAAATGGGCTTTTCGGCCACCTTCTTCAACATCGGGCTCTATGATTTGCTTTTGTTCGGAAAAAAAAAAGAAGAAAGAAAAAAGGATTATATGAAATAATAGAAATTATTTTCTAGGAGCCTTGTTTTTTTTTTTTTTTTGTTTACTTGTTTAATTATCCGGTTTAGATATTCTTATTGACAATATATTATTACCAGCTAAGTTAAACCTTAGCAGGTAGTTGAATTATGCGTCAAAAGATAAACTACTCTTTTCCTTTCGGGAACCCGCCACCCCACCTCCACCTTCTCCATTCACCACCCTCCCCCTCTCCTCCTCCTCCTCCACTTCCACTGCCCTCTCCCTCCTCTTCCCTCCTTTATCAAGCCATCTCCTCCCTCCTTCTCCCTTCCTGATCAAAGATATCCCCATTCTCCCTCCTCATCCTCCCTCCCAACTCGTCCACCCTTCTCCTTCTTACCCCTCCCTTCTCATTTTCCTCCACCCCGTTCCTAAGCCTAAGACCTTAAAAATTAAGGCAAAAAATAAGGTATTCTTGTCAAAAAATATAATTAAAAAAATTATATTTTGGGTTTAATTAAAACCAATTTTAATGAAATGCATCTTGTATATAATTTTAATTATATTAAAATTAAAACCAATTTTAATGAAATGCATCTTATATATTTTGGGTTTAATTTTTCTTAGGGAAAAAATTCTAAATGCATTAACCAATTTTTCAAAACACCCACACTTTTTTAAATGCACCTCCATAAAGCTAAAAAAGTAATGATTTTTCTAAGTGCCACCCACTATGTTCTCAATTTACTCTTAATTTTTTTTATTTTTTATTTTCTCTCTCTCCATTCACTCTCACAGTTCTCAACCAAGCTTGCCACCACCTCCCTCACAGGCACAGCTGCCTAATCCTGCCAGTCTCTTTCCCAACAGTCCAATGGCCTAGTCCTTATAAAAATCATATCTCCTCTAAAATTTTTATAAAAAAGTAATTTCTTAACATTTTTTAATTTAATATTTGAATTCATTCAACTTTTTTATTATTGGAAATTATTATGATTTAAGTTCTTTCTATTTTGAAGTATTGAGAATTATTAGAATTTAAATTATTTCTAGTTTTAGAGTATTGAAAATAATTAGGATTTCGATTCTTTCTATTTTTGGAGTATTGAGAATTAATAAGTTTTGAATTCTTTATGTATTCATAGTAATGAAAATTATTAGGATTTTAATACGAGAGAAATTAAGAAATATGCATAAGAGAACAAAGAGGAAAATGTAAAATTGTAATAAAATTAAAGAAGTTCCTGAAAAATTCGTTAATAAATTACAATGACAAACTTATAACAAAAACAAAATATATTAAAAATAAAATTTATTCAGAAAATTGGTAGGTGCATTTAGCTTTTTTCTTTTCCTTATTTACTCCAGACTGGCCCAAAAGCCCATACAGGCCTTAACCAACATTAACACAAGTTAATTAGATTTTGTATGATCCCATCATTGTTTAGTGTTTTTGTCCGTACTATAATAATTATTATTTTATCATTGTCATCATCTTCAGAGATTGAGTGCACCAACTACTACCAACTTGCATAACAATGAACCATCATTTATCCTTCAGTTACAATAATCCATTTTCACAAGATAATTTAAACTATCCTCACGAACTTCAAGGGGAAAAAATAAATAAATAAATAAATATATATATATATATATCAGAACGGCTGTTTAATAAAAAAAATCATTTTTTAAAATCCTTTTCTCATTTATTACCATATTTTTTAATTATTGTGAAGTCTTAACAAACTTAATTTCCTGAAAATTAAGAGACGCAAAAGGTTAGAGCAGAGATGAATTTGTGTTTGAGTGGTTATTTTTGGGTAAATAGAAAACATATTAGGCACTCAAAAATCTCATATACATGTTTTATATTGGATATATATGTTGCATAGCGATAGGTTATGACTTTTTTTTTTTTTTTCATATTCTCAGTATGATCAGTATTAGATAAGTAGCTAGATTAGGACTGTAGCATTCAAAACTTCAAACTGCAGAGGTTTCAATTTTGAGAGGGAAACTCCATTTAGATCCATGCATTTCTTCACCTTGAGTTTATTTGCCTGAGCAAACAATCAGCAGATTCGAGCAGTTAATTGCTCTGCATGTTTCTGTTGTTAACATTTAGTCCCACATCGGTGGTGGGACTAAAAGCTTAAGGGAGGAGAGGCTATAAAAAGAGCCTCTCCCCCTCACTTGTTTCTTGCCCCAATCTCCTCTCCCTCTTGTATTATTACTTCTGTATAGTAATAAATTCTGCTGTCTTGTCCGTGGTTTTTACCCAAGAAGGGGTTTTCCACGTAAATCTTTGTGTCTCCATTTCTCTGGTCTGTGGTCATTTGCTATTTTCCCACTGGTTTTCTTCATAACAGTGGTATCAGAGCAAGGTCAGCAAGGTTGTGGTACTTATAGTATGCTCTGTGGTTGTAAGTGGATCCTCCACATTTGTGGTTGCCACCCTCCACATCAGAAAATAAGTATTTGCTTCTTTGTGGGACCTACTCGGTATACTTGCGGAGTCCACCCACTTGTTGTTGTTCTTGTGTGAGTAAGGTCAATAAAGTCGTGGTACTTATCGTATGCTCTGTGGCTGTAAGTGGATCCTCCACATTTGTGGTTGCCACCCTCCACATCAGAAAATAAGTATTTGCTTCTTTGTGGAACCTACTCGGTACACTTGCGGGGTCCACCCACTTGTTCTTGATTCTTGTGGGACCCACTTTCTTCCGCTGGTTCTCCCACTTGTTCTTGTAGGGCCCACTTTCGTGAATAGTGTTCTTGTGGGGCCCACTTCCGTGAATAGTGTTCTGGTAGGGCCCACTTCCGTGAATAGTATTCTTGTGGGGCCCACTTCCGTGAATAGTGTTCTTGTGGGGCCCACTTCCGTGAATAGTGTTCTCGTGGGGCCCACTTTCGTCCACTTGTTTTGAATAGTGGGAGTTGTGTTGGAGTTGGGATATAGCAATGACACGCAAATTTGAGATTGAAAAATTCACTGGAGGCAATTTTGGTCTCTGGAAGATGAAGATGAGGGCTATCTTGGTAAAAGATAAGTGCCTTCCTGCTATCGGTGAAAGGCCAGATAATATCTCAGACGAGAAATGGTTGGAAATGGATGCTGAGGCTATTTCAGATCTCCATCTCGGATTAGGAGATGATCTATTGTCCAGCATTCAAGAGAAGAAGACAGCAAAGGAGATTTGGGACCATCTCATCAAACTGTACGAGGTAAAATCTCTCCACAATAAAATTTTTCTTAAGAGGAAGTTGTACACCATTCGGATGTCAGAATCCACTGTAGTGACGGAGCACATAAACACCCTCAACACTTTATTTTCACAACTCAAGAATTTGGGTTATGATATAAAGATGGGTGAACGTGCTGAAATTCTACTCCAAAGTCTACCGGATTCATATGATCAACTCATCATCAACAAAACAAGCAACTTGGCTGAAGATCGCCTCGACTTCGATGATATTGCAGCTGCAGTCCTAGATGAAGAGAAGCGGCGCAAAAACAAAGAAGAAAGGCGAGCAAGTTCACACCAAGCAGAAGCATTGTCGATGACGAGAGGAAGATCAATGGAGCCTGGCCCCAGTGGGAGTCAAAGTCACGGTAGATCCAAATCACGGAGTAAGAAGAATGTCAAATGCTACAATTGTGGCAAGAAGGGTCACTACAAAAAGGATTGTTGGAATTTGAAACAAAATTCCGGTTCTCAAGGAAATGTGGCAAGCAGCTCAAATGATGGAAATGCCCTAGTATGTGAGGCAGCAACGTCACATGAAGGCAGAAAAAGATTACAGGATGTATGGTTGTTCGATTCTGGAGCAACATTTCACATGACTTCTCGCAGAGAATGGTTCTATCACTATGAATCAGTCTCTGGGGGAATGGTTTACAGCTGTAACGATCATGCCTTAAAGATCGTTGGAAAAGGATCCATCAAATTGAAGATGTTTGACGGGACAGTTCGCACCATCCAAGAAGTGCGACATGTGGAGGGAATAAAGAAGAACTTGCTGTCTTTAGGACAGCTTGACGACCTCGGGTGCAAGATGGAAGGTGAGAAGGGGATCATGAAGATTGTGCGAGGCGCGCTTGTGATCATGAAAGGAGAAAAGCTAGCTGCAAACTTATACCTACTCAAGGGAGAGACTCTGCAGGAAGGAGAAGCATCAGTTGTCACAAACAATGATGATGAAAAGACTGCAACGATGTGGCATCAAAAACTTTGTCACATATCGGAGCAGGGAATGAAGATTCTTGCAGATAGAAAGCTACTTCCGGGTCTCACGAAGGTTTCTCTACCATTCTGTGAGCAATGTGTGACAAGCAAGCAGCACCGGCTAAAGTTTAGCACATCAAATTCTAGAAGCCTTCAAATTCTAGAATTGGTTCACTCTGATGTATGGCAGGCACCAGGTATGTCTCTTGGAGGAGCAAAATATTTTGTAACATTTATTGATGACTATTCCAGGAGATGTTGGTTGTATCCAATCAGAAGTAAGGCAGATGTGCTTCCAACCTTCAAGATTTTCAAGGCGCAGGTGGAACTTGAGACTAGTAAAAGGATCAAATGTCTCAGGTCAGATAATGGAGGAGAATACACTGGTAATGATTTTGATAAATTCTGCAAGCAGGAAGGTATCAAAAGACAGTTCACGACGGCGTACACCCCTCAACAGAATGGAGTGGCAGAGCGGATGAATAGAACGTTGCTTGAACGTACAAGAGCAATGTTGGGAGCAGCAGGCTTAGAAAAATCTTTCTGGGCTGAAGCAGTCAACACCGCCTGTTATGTGATCAATCGGACTCCATCAACAGCAATTGAGTTGAAAACGCCGATGGAGATGTGGACAGGTAAACCAGTAGATTACTCTAATCTTCATGTTTTTGGAAGTTCTGTATATGTGATGTACAATTCCCAAGAAACTACTAAGTTGGATCCAAAATCCAGAAAGTGTATTTTCTTAGGGTATGCTGATGGTGTAAAGGGGTATCGTTTGTGGGATCCCACTACCCACAAAGTTGTCATCAGCAGAGATGTCATCTTTACAGAAAAGAAGATCCTAAATGATAGCACTTCAAAAGCAGAGACTGCAGTGATACAGGTGACAGATAATTCCTCTGAAGCAGTTGAAGAGAACCAGATTTCAGAAACTGTTGATTCTGGTGTGCAAGAGATCAGACGATCAGGCCGAGACAGAAAAACTCCAGTTTGGCATGCTGACTATGATGTGGATAGTAATGTTGCATACTGCCTTCTAACTGAAGATGGAGAGCCATCAACTTTTCAAGAAGCATTGACCAGTTCAAATGCATATCAGTGGATGACAGCAATGCAGGAGGAGATCGAAGCTCTTCATAAAAACAAGACTTGGGATCTTGTGCAACTACCATCAGGAAGAAAACCCATTGGCAATAAATGGGTATACAAAATCAAAAGGAACAGTGATGATCAAGTGGAGCGTTATCGTGCAAGATTGGTGGTCAAAGGCTACGCTCAGAAGGAAGGTATTGACTTTAATGATATCTTTTCTCCTGTGGTTAAACTTTCTACAGTTCGAGTAGTTCTGGCTATATGTGCTATCTCTGATTTACATCTAGAGCAATTAGATGTAAAGACAGCATTTCTTCATGGTGATCTTGAAGAAGAGATTTATATGCTCCAACCAGAAGGTTTTGAAGAAAAAGAAAAGAAGAACTTGGTTTGCAGGTTGAACAAATCTCTATACGGATTAAAGCAGGCGCCGAGATGTTGGTATAAGAGATTTGATTCTTTCATCATGAGCCTGGAATACAATAGACTCTATGCAGACCCTTGTGCATATTTCAAGAGGTTTGATGATAACAACTTTGTTATATTGCTATTGTATGTAGATGACATGTTAGTTGCAGGCCCTAACAAAGGTCAGATTCAAGAATTAAAGGCTCAGTTGGCTAGGGAGTTTGAGATGAAGGACTTGGGACCAGCAAACAAGATTCTAGGGATGCAAATTCACCGAGACAGAAGTAATAGGAAGATTTGGCTTACTCAGAAAAACTATTTGAAGAAAATTCTTCGAAGGTTCAATATGCAGGATTGTAAGTCAGTTTCTACCCCTCTTCCTGTTAATTTCAAGTTATCCTCAAGTATGTGTCCTAGCAATGAAGAAGAGAGGATGGAGATGTCTCGAGTACCGTATGCATCAGCAGTGGGGAGTTTAATGTTTGCTATGATCTGTACAAGACCAGACATTGCACATGCAGTGGGAGTGGTTAGTCGATACATGGCAAATCCTGGTAAAGAGCATTGGAATACGGTAAAGAGGATTCTACGATATGTTAAAGGAACCTCAGATGTTGCATTATGTTATAGAGGATCAGATGTAATTGTTCGTGGATATGCTGACTCTGATTATGCAGGTGATCTTGACAAAAGTAAATCCACTACTGGATATGTGTTCACTCTTGCAGGTGGGGCTGTAAGCTGGGTTTCAAAATTGCAGTCTGTTGTTGCAACCTCAACTACAGAAGCAGAATATGTAGCAGCTACACAAGCCAGCAAAGAGGCGATATGGTTGAAGTTGGTGATGGAGGAGTTCGGGCACAAAAAAGAGAAGATCTCTTTGTTTTGTGACAGTCAGAGCGCTTTGCATCTTGCAAAGAATCCAGCCTTTCATTCAAGAACCAAGCATATCCGAGTTCAGTATCACTTCGTTCGTGAGAAAGTGGAAGAAGGAACGGTGGATGTACAGAAAATACACACTAAAGAGAACCTAGCAGATTTTTTGACAAAAGGAGTCAACACAGACAAGTTCATTTGGTGTCGATCCTCTTGTGGCCTAGCAGAGACATAAGCAACATGATGACAAGGCAGAAAGGATGGTGTGAAGATTAATTGCAATACAATTAAATCTTCAAGTGGGAGAATGTTAACATTTAGTCCCACATCGGTGGTGGGACTAAAAGCTTAAGGGAGGAGAGGCTATAAAAAGAGCCTCTCCCCCTCACTTGTTTCTTGCCCCAATCTCCTCTCCCTCTTGTATTATTACTTCTGTATAGTAATAAATTCTGCTGTCTTGTCCGTGGTTTTTACCCAAGAAGGGGTTTTCCACGTAAATCTTTGTGTCTCCATTTCTCTGGTCTGTGGTCATTTGCTATTTTCCCACTGGTTTTCTTCATAACATCTGTCACCTAATCCAGAAGTTTTTAATCCGAAACGTGACAACGTTGGGATCCCAGTGGCCCAGTTTTTGAAGGTTCTTCGAGTTCTTAGTTAGTTTGGATTGGATTGGATCCCTCATCAGCCGCAGTAGTTGCAGGCAGTACTTGTAATTATAATATCTATCACAACTAAGATTCTCATAAAAAAATTAAACTAGTATCTCACTTGTGGTCTTTAGATTAATTACTTGGGATCTCTTTCAAACATTCTTGTTAAAAATGTGTGCAAGTGTTGAAATCCCAATGCATGCAGTTTCAAATTTTGAGCAATGCTGATTATTATCTAACTATCAGGTATGTACAAAATTAAGATTCCATTTTATTACATCTCTCTTGGATCCACCAATTTTGTCTAGGATCAAGCAACCTTGTGATCCCAAAGGTGAAACTGGCAGTTTCAGATAATATGATGAACTGACAGTTTTACCTCACAAAATTAACCCGAAACCCGATACAACTAATCGGGATTAGTTACAAATTTAGGCGGGATTAGGAGCTCTCATATTGGATTTCAAACGGTTCTGATTGTGAATATATAATGACATAAAATTAATAATATTCATAGTTAGGCTTAAATTACTAGTTGTTAGCTTTTGAGTGTGGATTTTGCCCTCACCAACCATTATTTTCAGTAGAAAACAACACAAGCACCATCTTTGGTGCATCTTTGTATCCCTGCCTCCTAATCTTCCATTTTTTTTTTTTCTTCTTCCTTCAACAATGGCTAATGGAGCAAGTTCCAACATACTTAGTAATATTAATTACTGCAACCACACCTCTATGTATCTCTTTTGTTAAGATTCTTCTATAAAACAAACTTCACTGTTTGCATTTTATTTACTCAAGAGAGAGAAAAAAAAAGAAAAGAGATGAGCTTTCTGCAAGGTTTTGAGCATGGTTGATTGTATGATCCTAGCTGTATACTGAAGTTTTGCCAGGGAGCAGTTGATGTGGTTCTTCTATCATCACCTAATCTGCTGGAGTTTAGTTTATAATGAGAACTCTGCAGTACTTTGAATCAACGTCTTATTTGGTTTGAAGTTTTACTATAATTGGCATGTGATGATCGAATTCAAACATATATTGTTGATTGAAAAGATTTTATTTTATTTTATTTTTTTTTATCATGGGACAATTTGGTTTCTTCTTTGTTTTCTAGGGAGAGTATTAATATAGATTAAGCATGGGATGCTATTTTAGATTAATTCGTTGAAGGAATTTGAAATCACTAGTTGGATGCAAAACTTATATATTTGTCATACAAAGATATGCACCTTCTAACGTTAAATTGCTGATCCGGAAAGTTATGTTAGTCATAATATATTAAATTTTTTTTTTTTCCTTTTTTAGGAGAAAGCTAGCACATACATGAGATTTTTACTAAATACGGGTTGTGTTTATTTGGGTATGACTAATTTTGACATACTGCCAACTCATTCAGCTCGAAATCTGGGATTTTTTTTTTTAAGTAATTGCAGCAAGTAAACCCTCCACATTCCATTAAGAAAAATAATAGAACTCAACAAGTAAAATACTTATTACAAATTATACAGCATGGTATATCCATATAAGATTAGATAAATGGAACAAACAATAAGATACACTCTCGCTTCGGAACAAGATGCCATCATATGTATCGTAGCCATACGCAGTGGAAGCATTCGGATCAACATACAATCGAGAAAACTTGGGATTTGTTGGCCTACAATAGCAAGTCCTCTACCTCATCTACAGTGCAAAGTGAATGAACACAAGCTAATGCCAACTCAACTAAGGGTGTGTTTGTTTGTGTGGAATTAAACTAGAAGTAGTGAAAGCAGATTTTTTTTTACTATTTCAAATGTTTGTTTGGCCAAAAAAGAAATTGGAAATTGTTTGGAGCCTATATGACACTTTACTTTTAAAATTTTCTTTCTTCACAAATTGGTTTAGAAGAGCTCTACGAAGTAGAGGATAAAGGAAAATAAAATAATTTTTTATTTACATATTATTATTACAATTAAAAATTTGTATTAATATATATATATATATAATAGAATAATAAAAGTATTGTTTTTATTAATCAATTACATAATACTTACAACCCACTTTCTCATATAATTTTTTCTTATAAAAACTAGCAAATAAATATAAATATTAATCTTTTATTCTACTTACATTTTAAAACTTATTTCTTAATTTCTTCTCGGTTTCACTGCTTTGATAGCCAAGCACGCCCTAACTCTAAAAACCTATGCATGTGCATCCTGTCCCTGTGCGAGTGGCACAAATCGTAAATAATTTCCAAAGCCAAGCCTACATCCCCTGGCCCGTCCAACACTGGGGGCCCACTTCGTCGGGTGCGTTTGTTTGCGTGAAATTAAACTAAATTAGTAAATAGACTTATTTTCACTATTTCAAGTATTTGTTTAACCAAAAAATCAAAAAAATTGAAAGTTACTTGACGCCTATATAACACCTCAACTCTAAAATTTTGTTCCTCACAAATTGACTTGGAAGAGTTCTAGAAAGTAGAAGATAAAGGAAACAAAATATTTTTTATTTATGTATTATTATTACAATTTAAAATTTATATATAATAATAATAACAATAATAATAATAAAATATTATTTTAATTAATCAATTAAATAATAACTACATCCCATTTCTGCTGTAATTTTTTCTTACAAAAACTAAAAACTAGCAAACAAATTTAAAAAATAATATCTTATTCTAATTATATTTTAAAATTTATTTCTTAATTTCTTTCCTCTTTCACTGCTTCCGATGACCAAGCACGCCCCATCTCAAAAAACCTATGTATGTGCATCCTGTCCCTGTGAGAGTGGCACAAATCGTAAATAATTCGCAAAGCCAAGCCTATATATTCCCGGGCCTGTCCTCTAATACTGGGGGCCCACTTCGTGGGGTGTCAGGACATTGAGAGGTCGTGATTTTTCAGCTGAGATGCTCCCTCTTCTTTAAATTTTTTTTTTCTTTTTTTAATTTGCGTGATTTATTTATTTTCACTCTCTCCATTTTTGTGAATTTATTTATGGGGTTTATATACTGATCTTTGGTGAGTCCCACCTGGCATCTTCTCGTGATGAGCATTTCAATCTTGCCGCTTTTTCTCGTTTCCTCTCTTTCTTCTTCTTCTTCTTCCTCTCTCTCGACTCCCAAACCCTAACCCTAGTAAATCAATCGCGATCTGCATCCCTGTTTCGGATCTCGAATCCAGGTCGGCCCTAAGATCCCGATCTCAAAGCTGCTGCCGCTCGATCCGAGTCCAGCTGGTATGGTTCTCATCTTCTTTGCTAATTTGGGAATGTTTGGATTCTGGGATGGATTTGTTGATTGATTGTTTGCTTTACCTATTGGTGTTGGTTAGAAATGAAGGGAAAGTTAGTAGCTTTTTTTTTTTTTTTTTTTTTGATTTGATCGGTTGTTTGCTGGGGATTTTGATTTATTTTAGTATATATGTGTAGCTATCAGTCGGTTTTCTTGCGTCATTTCTCATTTAGTTGGATATTAGTATAATATTATGGGTATTTGTGCTTGCTGATTTGGGAATTTGACTCGATTGACACCTGTAGTTGACTTCAGATTTCTCTTCTTCTTTTTTGGTGCTATGGAGTTGTTTCTATATGTATGAGTCAGAATTCATGTTTAGAATTAGGGTAGTTTTGATGAGAATGCTCAATTAGGCTTTTTTTTGGTGGATCTTCGTAATCAATTTAGAATAAAATGATTGATTATACTGGATGGATTTCGAGTTTGAAACCCCATCCCTACGATAAAAAAAAAAAAAAAGAAGAAAGGAAAAGAAAAGAAGAAGAAGGAAAGAAAGAAAGAAAGAACTGATATGGGGGCAAAAATTTGATGATTAAGTTAGTAATGTGCTTAATTTTTGTTTTCCAAGTAAATCTTCTTTGCTGTGGACCTACTCCATGTCTCAAGTGGACAATGTTTTCGATCCATGTAGCGAATATCATGTAAGTGATAGGCTTTTTTTTTTTTTTCTTTTTGGTGATAAACCTAAATTGTTGCTTAGAAGGCGTGTTCTGGTTCCGTCAGTGTTTGGCAGCAATATTTTGACTTCTACCAAGTTTATACATTTTAAAAAACCTCTTTTTCCCCTTCAAATATGAAGCTTTGAACTGCAGAAATTGTGCATGAGCCAAGCAGTCAATATCATCTTTATGTTAGTCTGGCTGACTGTCTTTTTGGATCTATTTGTACACTTTTAGCTGTTAAACGTATGGTTATTTAAGTTGAGAACTTCTTCCACTTATTGATGAACTTTTGCATCGGTGATATTCTAAATAATGTTACATGCTGATGCAGTATTACTGATTGAAGAAGCTCAACAGTGCACTAATAACATATACAGGCTTATGATGGGCTTAAAGGAAACTCCACTTTTCGTTAAAAAACAATAGTTTACTAAGCATATGTGGATTTGATTACTTTTGTTGTTAGAAAAGCCAACTGCATATCTTCTAGATCTGTGTAGCTATGCATATGTTTAGTTATTTGGGTCCACATTTAGCAACTTCTTGTCTTGAACATCGAATCCATGCATGATGCATATTAGACAGTAATTGTTAACTTTGCTTTGAACCCAAGCAGTCAATTTAGCAGCCCCCTATTTAGGCTGCAGGTTTGTGTACAATGGTTAGGCAGATATTTGAAATGTGTGTAGTTTTGTCTATGTGCTGAAATTGTCCGGTTTTATAATTTTTCAGAGTTTTGTCTTTAATATAACAGAACCCTTTATTATTAAACAGTGGAATCCTGTAGTTCTCTTCCACCAGGCATACTGTTACTTAGAACAAATGAGTTCTCATTATATGTTGTTAATGAAACAGGATTTCGGTAATGCTCTTTAATCCTAAATAGATGCAATGTGGACCTATATAGTTCCGGTGTCAATATGGTTGAAGGAATTCCACAAGAGAAGCCTTTCTGGTGTGCTTGATGTCCATTCATTACAGATGAGCGGCTTCCTTGGAGATGCATGATCTCTCATCTTTTCTTAGATTACATTGAAATCAAATAGCAGTGCACTCCAACAAATGGGTTCATCTGGTGCTACCTCTGAGATAGTCGAGTCAAATGAGAACTTGGACCTGGTTCACCATTTTAAGGGATCTCATACGTCAAGCATTCTGGTGAAAGGAGAAGATTCAAAACCTCAAGGCTGTCCTGCAGAAGATGACCTTAATCAGCTATTAAAATCAATTGATTTTAGGACCTCACCACGGACTGTGGGCTGTTCTCGTCAGGTGGCTGTAGACATGCTGCGGAAGAATGCAATGAAGAAGCCTGTTAAAGTTGGGGAGTCTCGAGCATCTGGGATAGGAATATCTGAATCTGTAACTCTGAAGCAGGCACTCAGAAAGTTGTCTATTTCTCAAGCATCAGAGATGGCGGCTATGAAGAGGTTGTCAAAACCACCTGGCTTATCGGATGTATCGGAAGCTGGGACAATCAAAAGGCTTTTGGCATCTGTAGTGGTTCCAACGAGTGAGTCCGGAGAAAATGGAAGCTTGGTGGAAATATCCCTTGTGCCTGAGAAGACCATGAAGGATTTGGAATCATCGAATCAATCCTCTGTTCCTCCTTCCCATATTGCAATGTCACCAGCAGCCAAGGTGCAGAAGACCAGAATCCAAGATGTGATAGCCTCAACAGAAACTGCAGATGAGTCATCTGCTCCTATAACAACAGGGATGAAAGGAAAGACCAATTCCAAGACTTCTGTATGTAGCTCCAAGAAAGGTGTTGACTCAAACAAGCTCACCACAAGTCCTCACCTCACTGAGCCACTAATCTGGAACAAGACCAGGACTAAAAAGAACGGGAAACAGGAATCAGCATCAGCAATTGGCAATTCTGGCAACTGTCGCCACAAGAATACAGCTTATGCTGCCCCAGCCAAAGGAAATTCAGGTTTCCTGATAGAATCTGTTTGTCCGGCAGCAAGCAGTATGGAACCTCCTCCTGGAAGCATGTCTATGATGGAAAATAAGGATGGTGCAGCAAGCACACAAGAAGTTACTCCGACTAGCTGCAAGAGTGGTACAAATGTTGGTGTTAAGGTGAATGGAAACTCAAGAACAAGAGAAAAGGGGGGATCTTCCCAAAGTTCAAAAAGTAGCATTGGTGATTACAGCAGTAGCACTAGCATGAGCGACGAGGGCCATCAGAGTTCCAGTGGAAATGGGAGTAGACCTCACATGTCGAAGGATGTGAGATGGGAAGCCATCCGCGATGTTGTCATGCAACATGGGAACCTAGGGTTAGAAAACTTTAGGCTTCTCAAGAGGCTTGGTTGTGGAGATATTGGAACTGTTTATCTTGCAGAGTTAACTGGTTCAGATTGCATGTTTGCCTTGAAGGTGATGGATGTTGAATTCTTATTGAGCAGAAAGAAGATGCTGAGAGCACAAACTGAGAGAGAGATCCTTCAGATGCTCGATCATCCATTCCTACCAACTCTCTATGCTAATTTCACAACAGACAACCTCTCCTGTCTGGTCATGGAGTATTGTCCAGGTGGTGATCTCCATGTCCTTCGACAGAGGCAACCTGGCAGGAGTTTTTCTGAACCTGCTGCTCGGTATGTGTCATTACCTAAACACAAGCATACAAGCAGAATAAGAAAACTAAAATGCTTTTGATTATGCATATCCGTGATCTTGTTCATCTTATAATTGTTTTGTTAGTGAAGATTGTTTGTCTTGGATTGTTCTTACTAGACTTTTAATTTTTACATGTCTATTTCTCAACTAAATTATTTCTTCTCGAGTATTTTAGGCTTGTTCACATGCCATCTGTTTCTGAAAACATCAAAAGCCTTAATTCACATATTTGCATAGATGGAAAATGTATACCTGTAAATAATGCCAAGATTTAGGTCCCATAAAAGTCTAACTACATTTTGTGTTCTTGATTGAATAGTTGCTCCGAGCATTTGGAAGGAGTGGAAACTTATTTTTATGGGAAAACCATTTATCTCCTTGTTGGCATGACAAATATTTAGTTTAATCTACATGCACTAAAGAAGCCAGACCCACAGCTTTCTGGTCCTAATCTTTTGTGGTCCTTTTTGCAGGTTTTATGTTGCAGAAGTTCTCCTTGCTCTGGAGTACCTACACATGCTAGGTGTGGTGTATCGGGACCTCAAACCAGAAAACATCCTTGTTCGAGAAGATGGTCACATCATGCTCTCAGATTTTGATCTGTCACTCAGGTGTAAGGTGAGCCCAACTCTTCTCAGGTCCTCGTCGTTGGGCTCGCAAGAGCCTGTAAAGAAGTTATCAGGACCTTGTGCGGAAAACAGTTGTATCGAGCCTCTTTGCCTTCAGCCATCTTGGGTTCCAGTTTCTTGCTTCACACCCCGTACAGGTTCTTCAGCAGCAACAAAAACCCGGAAGGTTAAAGCCGATCAAGCCGGCCAGGTCAGCCCACTTCCACAACTTGTGGTGGAACCCAGTGATGCACGTTCCAACTCTTTTGTTGGGACTCATGAGTATCTGGCCCCTGAAGTCATCAGAGGAGATGGGCATGGGAGCGCAGTAGACTGGTGGACCTTTGGTATTTTTCTTTATGAGTTGCTGTATGGTAGGACACCCTTCAAGGGACCTGGGAACGATGAAACTCTAGCCAATGTCATCTCTCAGAGTTTGAGATTCCCCGAGAGCCCAGCTGTTAGCTTTCATGCTAGGGATCTAATCAGAGCACTGCTCGTAAAGGAGCCAGAGAACAGGCTGGGATCAGCCAGAGGTGCAGCTGAAATCAGGCAGCATCCGTTTTTTGAAGGGCTGAACTGGGCCCTCATCCGATGTGTGGCACCACCTGAAATACCAAGAAGTTATGATGTGGGGACTCCAGCTGGGGTGCGCAAGAAGAAAGAAGGGAAGTGTCTAGAATTCAGAAGCAACGGAGGTGATGTTGAGTTTGAATTTTTCTAGTGACGTCAATTGAGTTGAAGAGAACCGCTGCTTGGATAGCGGTTTCATTTTAGCTGTCTTTTCTTGATGTATCTGGTGGTAGCAGTTTCATGTAAATGTAGATCCACATATGGCAGTGAATCTGTCGTTCCTCGTTCATAATATGGATTTCATTTTCTACAGGGAATACCGCCCATTCAACAACAATGCTGTGGATGAATGTGCTTCTATAGCTCTCTTCTCACCTTCGCCATTTTCAAACCATGGAAGGAATCATGGTGAAGTAAAAAAAAAAAAAAAATGAGAGTTGCAATGTTTTTATGTTGTAAAATATATTGTGTAAATCTTTTGATGTAAAAAAGTGTTTCTGAAAGTTTCTGTATAGATTTTATAGGGCACTTGTACGTGTTGTAGACGTAACAAAGATTGGATTGCGATGGTTGCTTGCATGGGAGGCTCCATTTGCATAAATTCCATTTTGTTTATCAATGTTCAGGCTTTACGCATTTGGATTCGGTCTGAGAGCATTCTTGCCCTTCACTTTCAAGTGTCAGCAGTGCTACTCTCGCCTGCTAGTCTCGTTTTGGTAAACGATTGCTTCAGAATTAAAAATTGCTTGCAACATGTTGCCGGTTGCTACGTCAGCGAAAATAGCGCCCGGGAAAATTGATGTGAAGATGCGCACTACTTGGATTCAGAACGTGCTTACACAGATATGCGGGTAATGATGTAAAACACATTGAATCATCATCAATCTATGTAACTAGACGACAATTTTCCTCTCACCCTGTATTAAAAAAAAAAAAAAAAAAAAAAATTGGACCACACCTACTTAACAATATCACATTGAGAATAAACACATATATAAATAATTGATGGATTTGCATAGGCAGAGTACCGTCTTCAGCGCACATCACCTAACTAACTAGAAAGCTATTTTCCTCATACTATGTATGTCTTCTTGGGCTTCCGACCTCTTTTCTTCTTTGGGTTAGAATCGAACATGATACTGAAGGCGTGGATAATCTCAGCATCCTCTTCATTCCATAGAATTCCAGCAGTCTCTGGCTTCGCAAGCAGTAACTTTGCCACCAGGAACCCTGCGATAGACCATGTTTGGTATAGACGTGCTTGCTTTCCGATGAAACGTGCACGTTTGGTATCATAATATTCTGGCCATTTTTCTATTGCCAACCGCTTCTCTGCAACCTCCACTGCTTTCTCTGCAATCTCTGGCCTGTTCATCTTTATGCATGCAACAGTCAACTGGAAGAGAGAAGGGAAGAATACATCAGATTCTAGACGAATATGTGCTGCAGATAAAACAAATACAATTCAAGTTTCTGCAGGCAAAAGGGTTTGAATCAGAGCTTTGGTCCCACACAACAGAACGCCATGAGCACCCACACCCCACCCAACCACAGAACAGGTGCCTGCACTTAAACTTCAGCGTTCATGCTCTTTCTCAACCCCAACCCTTAAAATAATTTGTATTAGTGTATCTTTAAAGATGAGGATCAGACAGTTCTAATTCGAAACGAAGAGATTAAAGAAAGATGGAAAAATTATTTTGATAGATTATATAATGGTAGTTTTACTCAAAATTTGGGAGATCTTACTATTCAATGTAAGGATACGAATTGTAGTTTTATGCATAAAATCAAAGAGTCTAAAGTAAAAGAAGCTTTGAAGAGGATGAAATCAAGAAAAACTGTTGGTTCAGATGAGATTCCTATAGAGATATGGAGATACTTAGGAGGGATTGGTGTGAGATGGCTAACAGATCTTTTTAACAAGATTTGGCAAAATAAGAAAATGCCAAATGAATGGAGGAAGAGTATTCTAATACCTCTGTATAAGAATAAGAGCGACATTCAGAGTTGATCTAACTATCGGGAAATAAAACTCATGTGTCACACTATTAAGCTTTGGGAAAGGGTAATTGAATATAGATTGCGACAAACTGTTAAAATATCGGAGAACCAGTTTGGATTTATATCGGGGTGATCGACGACAGAAACTATTCATTTACTTCGTCAACTTATAGAGTGATTCCGAGAGAGAAATAGAGATTTGCATATGGTAAAGTTCTACGAGAGATATTTTGGTGGACACTGATGAAGAAAAGAGTTCCCATCAAGTATATCGATATAATTAAGGACATGTATGATAGAGTAGTGGCCAATATCAGAACATGTGGTGGTTTAACAAGTGATTTTTCTATCACAATTGGATTACATCAAGGAACTGCATTGAGCCCATATTCTTATTTGCTATAGTGATGGATGGGCTTACTAAAACCATTCAGGATGAGATATCTTAGTGTATGCTATTTGCTAATGATATTATCTTAGTTGATGAAATAAGAGAACGGGTAAATGCCAAGTTAGAGTTATGAGGCATACATTAGAATCTAGAGGTTTTAGATTGAGTAGGTCTAAAACAGAATATATGAAGTGTAAATTTAGTAAACGCCGGACTATAAACTATAATATTGTAAAACTGGATAGGCAAGAGATACAAATGAGCAGTCAGTTTAGATATTTGAGTTCTATTATTCAGAATGATGGAAATATCGATAATGATGTTAACTATAGGATACAAGCTGGCTGATTGAAATGGAGGAGGGCAACGGGAGTTTTATGCAACCGTAACATTCCGTTAAGATTGAAAGGAAAATTTTATAGAACTGCTATTAGACTAACTTTATTATATGGCACGGAATGTTGGGCTATAAAGAAACGTCATTCACAGAAGATAAGTGTAGCAGAAATGTGCATGCTCCGTTGGATATGCGGCAACACTAGGAGAAATAAAGTGAGAAATGAAGATATTCGTGCTAAGATAGGTGTAGCTCCCATAAATAAGAAGATGCGAGAAAATCGCTTACGATGGTTTGGCCATGTGCACGTAGGCCTACAAGTGCACCAGTTCGAAGAGGGGAGTTTATTAATGTAGGACAAGTTAAAAGAACGAAGGGAAGACAGAAGAAAACATAGATGGGGGTGATACGCAAAGATATGAAGTCTAGAGGTTTAAATAAGGAGATATTACTTGATAGAAATGAATGGAGAAGGAATATCAAAGTGATCGATCCGGCGTGATTCTTTTTTTGGTTCATGTAGCCTACCCCAAATACTTGGGATAAAAGGCTTAGTTGTTGTTGTTGTTGTTGTAGTATCTTTAGATATTAACATGTTACTTATTGCTCAAGCATACGAAACATGCAAAAAGTAAAAAATAAATCCAATATCCATAATGAAAGGTTCCCTGACACTTGAAAATCCAATCCAAGTCAAAATCTGTCCGCACCAACTCGAAACAGAGTGAGAGAAAAACATGACAGCGATGGTGAGGATGGTGCTTCCTTTTCTCTGTCCTTCTTTCCTTTCTCACTTTTTCATAGGGCTGTTATCTTCTGGCTTGGGTGGATGGTAGGTGGTTTTACCTTATGTTCAAATAAAAAAAAACAAAAGAAAGATACTGAAAAGGAAAGGATATTTTTCCTTCTTTTTTTCTACCCTTTATCATTTCCTCTCTCACTCACATCGATATAGATGCTTAATAAGCATTAGTGAACACACAAATATTGAAAGATCAGAATAAGCAAATAGTTTATATACATGGCAAATCACAGAATATGTATAAAAGATGAAATGCTGACCTGCCAGAGCAATGTTGGCCAGGAACCTCCATTGTGGTACGACCATGGCCTGTGCCAACAGCACATGATAAGGCAAACACGAGAGACCAGTAAATGGAAAAATAAATAAATTAATTAAATACTAAAGAATGAAAATTTACGTGTTTTTAGGATCACTGCCTGTGATAATTCGCCACTCCTGACCCTCAAGAGCAGGATAGCATATCTTGAAAGGCATATCAGCTACTAGATCAGACCATTTAGCCTCTACAAGATCTAGAATGGCATGAGACTGACTCGTAGTTGCCAAACCATTTACTATAGACCATAGATTTCCTAGAGAGAAAAAACGGAAGTCCATGTGAGCAGGCTGCAGGTTTCCTATGAAGTAACCTCCTCTATCAGGCATCCACTCCACAAGCCATGGAGAAACCTGATCAGGGTAGATGTTGAACTTGTTAACTGCATCAAAAGAATATTCTTCTGTTTTGTAGCGGTAAATTTCATTGATCTTTTTCATGTCGACCCAATAGTATTCCCTTATATGGAAAGATAATGCTAGCAGTCGGTTATTTAGTGCTCGGATAAGGTCCTGGTCAGCTGAGCCTTCTTCATGAGCAAGCATCTCACGTGCACATAAAAGTGCCGAATAAAAGAGAGCCTGCAGCATCAAGTGGTATGAGTTATGAGCCTAATCATCATCTGATAGAATAAATTACTATTAGCTTGTAACCCATTCAAGTGACAACAGCAGGGATTTAGGATGAAGGCTTTGTTCTCATTGATTATAGGGGGGAAAAAAAGCAAATTCAGATGTAAGACACGAAGAGGATAGTTACATGCACAAAATTTCACATACAAAAACAACACAGAACAAAATTAAATACTTAATGTACTTGAGAACTATCTTATCTGACTACTGCCTTAACGTCATATAGAGCTTACTACCAAGAAGTTGCATATTAATAGCTCAACAGATGACATAGATAGTTCCATTATACTATAAGTATGGAAATAAACTTCCGCACTACACAAAAGGAGGCCCATGGTCCAATTCTCCCTCACCCCTCAATTCATGCATGTGTTTTATTTGGTATCCTGTGTGTATATGGGCATGGACTTGCTCCTATTTTATCCCTCACCTCCACTCATTCTGCTATTGCTTGGTTCCTGCAGCTAACAACTTGAACCATCAAGTTTGTTGATCCCTGTGGTCTGTAAACGTATATCCATTAGTGTAGGACCTCCCCTCACGTACAGCATTTTTCATTGGACGCTCAATTGGGTTTCACAGCAAGGTTTACGCGTGTGATTACATGTGCCCATATGAAATAAAATGGAAGGCCCCAGTACCCAAGCACGTCTTATGTCCCAAAAAACAGTCAACAAATCCTATATTAAAATCTCTTGATAACAAACAAAGCTTTCAACAAGTCTAACATGCATATAAAGCCAAACTTAAACCTTTCTAGGCTTTACTTTTAGGCTCATAGTTTTGTGCACCTTTGCATACGTTACTCTATTGAAGTGTAAAGCTGTAAAAGGAGTTTGGAATAATCGATAGTAATCCTTATGCACGTAAATTACTACTATATGCATTGACGATGAAAAATAATTCTTCATACAACCCCAAAAATATTCAAATTTTGAGCTACTGAAAATAAAGCCCTGCTTCTAGAAATGTGTAATAACCCTTCATTTTCAATAACTATAAATAATTTTAAAAAATAAATACACAATAGTAAACATGACCTTTCATTTTCTCTAACATTTCATTTTCTTTAACTTCCCAAACCTTTCATCTTCTTCAACCTCCAACTCTTCACATTCATCATAAAATCTCAAATTTAATTTCCCATTTTATTATGAAAATTAAACTCTCCAAATTAATTTAAGACATTTCAAATCTTTAAATTCCGAATTGAAACCTATATAAACCCCTAAACTAAGACATATTTTTGTCCATTCTCTAAAACTCTTATATCTTACTCTCATCCTCTCATTTTGTCGGAGCAACTCGCCGGAGTCGTCGTCACCACCGGAGTCATCGTCGCTATCGGGACTGTTGCTCTCATCACCGGAGCTTTGCCACATAGAAGCACATTCTTCCATTTCTTTTCACATTTTTTACTTCTCACATTTTAACAAAGAGGTAAGAGATTATCTTTCTTATTCTTCTTGTATTATATTATTTTAATGAATCCTAAATTAGCTCACCCACTATTTAATAACCCTAATAACCTAAAAAAATATTTATCATTTTATAAACCCAATAAAATAGATTCAGACCCATTTCTCAAATTCAAACTTGTTAATACTAAAAACAATTTTGAGTGTGTTATAAATATTAGAAAAATCTCTAAAAATCATCTAAATTTATATTAATCAGTTTTTAATATTCTTAAAATATTTTTAATGTGTAGATTGTTTCGTTGAGCGACAATATGAAACAAAATCTAGGTGAATTCATTTTGGACTCATTAAACATGCTAGTTTTTTTATAAAAATATTATTTCTATTATATTGTTTAATTTGTATAAATATTATTATAAGTGAAACCATTAATATTACTATTATTTCTTTATTTTATTAGAAATTCAATTATTCATGGATGATCCCATGGTAATTTACATAATATAGTTAGATTTTAGAATAATCGAAATGTACAATATTTGATAAATCCTATAAAAGTTATAATCATAGAAAAATACTGTTTGTGATAGCATTTTGTATCGGCGTCTAGAAAAGTTATCTTTTATACTGGTTCTCTAATTAAAGAATGCGCGTCGCACGGAAAACCTCCCAGCATTCATATACTTACTTAGCCGATATCTCTATGATATCTCAAATAAGGAAATCCTTAATATAGTCAACTGTGATTTATTGAATGAAGTATAAACTGAACGAGCTCTATAAATCCTGTTAACAAATTAATAAAATTCAATTGAAATATTATACCTGATATGATCTATATACAAGTTATTAGAACCAGAATTTAGACCTACATGAATTATATTGAATGATATTGGGGTGGGGGAAAACTGAATGATAGAAATATACTCTGTTTCGGTGGTAACACATTAAGTTGTGTAACTAAATAATTCGCACACCATGAGTACGTGACGATTTACTGGATCATACCTTACCATTATTCCCGTTGACGGCAGGTCCGACTCAGTACCGGCCAATCCATGTGACCATTTCTTTGGTCTGTACAGGAGACAATCGAAACAGTGGTATCCCATCACTTAGGTTTTTTCAATTATATGACATTCTAGACAAAAATACCTCTGTTATAAAGTTAACTTTACTAAAATGATATTAAGATAACTTAAATCAATTAACATCATTATTACAAACATCTCATTACATATTTTCTAAAATTTGTATTATTATTATTATTATGTTTGGACATAACCGTTATATTTCATATTCATTATGCGTATTTTGTTTTGGTCGCAATCTGGCGACCTTGGTGTGCATGTCCAGACTCACCGATGGACACACTAAAACTGAGACAGAATCTAGTGTATTTTGAAGATCAGGTTGAAGCCCATTAACGGATTAGAGATTCCCTACTTTTTTGTGTTTAGTTTTATTGTATTTTATTTCAACTGTATCTTAACTTCGTTCCAATAAATGAAAAGTCAAACTTTTATTGATTTTTTCTATCGTAATTATTGAATACTGAGTATTATTATGGCAAATTTAATAAGGTTTTAGCTTATGCAAACCAAATATATTACCGGTATCTATTACACGTGCTCGTATACCGTATATTGGGAGCAGGACGTGACAAAATATACCACTAGACTTACATCAAGCATGCACCAAAATTTCTAGGTTAGCAAGGCTAAACCGTCCGTGGTTTGTTCTAAGTTACAGACTAATTGTAGAAGTCACACTAAATTCATTACATAACTTACTTTTTAAAATTTCATGTTGCCATATATTCAAATCAAATGATATATAAAAAAACCGTGACCGAACCATCATTTTTCTTCTTCATTTTTATTCTGATAGAAAATATGAAATTCGACATTTGTTCTTTGCAAATTAAAAAGAAAAACCCCACTCCCTACTTTTAGACAATTATTTCGTCCATTTTTTCTAGTTTGTTTCTCTCTAAACACGTCAATTATTAGATATTATTTATCATGACATTCTATTTAGCAATTTAACTGTTGACATTAGGTAGATAAATTTTCTGTCACAGATCCTTAAGGGATATACTAAGTTATTATGCCTTTCCAACTCATTAGACATGTTTCACATTGTGCTTGTTCACTTAGTTGATAATTATAAATTTGATAGTTACCGTGCATACTTTGCTCATACCTCATTTTATAACATGAATCCTTTATTGAATTCATATTTTTGGATTCAGTCTGTAAATTTGTTAGTTACCGTGCATACTTTGCTCATACCTCATTTTATAACATGAATCCTTCACTGAATTCATATTTTTGGATTCAATCAATCCTGTAAAACCAATTACCAGCTAGTCCAACAAGAACTATGGATTTACTTTTTTTTTTTTTGACAATGTCTCAATTGTCAAAGCATGCCCCAAGCCCAATGGAACCTGTAAGCTCTCTCCTTGATAATCCGTCATAGCAATCAGCATATTCTGGTACAAAAGAGTGGCATCTTCGTAATGCATGTTATGGTTTTCAGCACAATAGATAGAAAGGTGTAGCACCTCCATGACACCATGCAAGAAAAGCACGAATGTTCTAAAATCCATATAATCACACATGTTCTCACTTGTATCACCCACCACAAGTTTGTAGAGTGACATGCACAAAGAATGTATTAAGTGATGGCATAGATTTGCATCATATATCATTTGGTCCTTTGTGTGACACAAAAGTAATATCTGCCATCTCCTATGGCTGCTCTAGATCTCAAAGCTATGATATCGAAAAGGAATTATGCTAAGGTCACCATTTAGGATATCTTCAATCAGGCAGGGAGATATTTTTTTAATCAAGCAGGAAACAGATTAGATCCTCATGATAAATGAAGTAAAACAGTATATCTCAGTCAAAAGTTACCTGAATTTCAAGAGGATGGCCATGAATTCCCATGCGCCTATCAATCATACACGAACCATCAGTTACTAGTAATGTTGGGAACATGTCAAAACCATCAGCAAGGCAAAGCCTCAAAATCATCTTAATCCCAGTCTGTACATCAATTCTCTGTTGAACAGTGAGATCTCCAGAGCATTTTCCATATGCTCGTAGCAGTATAATCCACCATAATCCTGCAGAGATAAAGCATAAGTATTGGGACCTGGCCACAACATGTAGTGAAGGATGCTGAATAGAAATGACCTCGAAGGAAAATCCGAAGATCCAGCGAATCAAGCAAAGAAATTTTAAGGGGGAAAAAACTTTAGAAAAGGGTATGATGTGGCCTGGTGACTAACAATGACACTGCACGAAATCAGTCAACTATATTTAATTAGCTTACCTGAATCAACTGGTGCTACACGTCCTATTGCAGCTTCTCCAAAGTCAGGGTCCAACACCTCCTCGGTTGCAGAATCATCACCATCAAGTGGAACCGTCCGCACCTTAAAGCTGGCAGGCATCAGCCCTTGACCTGGACTATGGCAGTCCATGGTCTTCTCCCAACTCTATCAGAATCAGAAAACAAGTCTCAGATAGAAGATAAGAAAAACGATCTCTATATATCTATATTTATAAGTGTGCATACTCGCCCATGCAATTTTGTTCATCTTAAGCAGTTGTGTTTTCTTGTTGAGGTTGGTGCTTTTGCTAAGAAATGCAGCTGTTGAATTCTTGAACAGAAGCAGGGTAACTAATTTCTTTATAACTAGAAAGGTTTCAAACTCTATAATGATGGTCAAGTTATTTCTACAATTTTTAACATCTACGTTCAGATTACAATAGATTAAGGCATAGTACCTGCAGTTGTAGAGTGTGAAGGATGAAGTTCCGAACGATCTCATACTCCCCCTTCAACAGAAAAGCAATCCCTGATGGTATGAAGTCCCGAATGAAGACTTGATCATAGTTGAGAATGTTACCATCTGACGGGTCCTTGGCAGCAATCGTTCCAACAGGACTACCACAATAGTAGACCATTGATTCCTGCAAAAGATGCCAAGCTTCATCTTCAACAGATGACGCTTTCTTCTTTTGTGAGATTTGCTTAGCTGATGCAGATAGGACAGACTTATCATCATCCGACACAAGGCTCCCATTCTCATTGTTTGATGGATATAACTCCTCATGACCTATAACTTCTTGTTCTATCACCTCATTAAGAACCTGGTCGTTTGCAAGCCAGGCCCCATTTCCACTATCCTCGCTCGTTATCCCAGTTATCCCCTCAGCTTGTTGGCACTGACACTTGAGATGTCGTGACCCGTTACTTAACTTATTCCCACAATAACTGGAATTAACAGCAATCCCATTTTCTGCCTTGAAGCAACTCGTAGGTATGCATGTATAAGACTGCTCTTTCAGGTAAAGAGTACCCCTTTTCTTCTTAGACTTCAGATGACCTTTGAACGGTACAATCAAGTTTGAAGTGCTTGCAAATAACCCAGAGCTCGGAGCCCCTCCACAAAGAAATTGCAGTGATAATTCAGAAACTCCCATCGTGATAGCAATCAAGAATATATACACTTTTATTTATTTATTTTTTTAAGGGTAAGTTCAATAATACTGAGGTTTATAGTTTAGTGCATCCAATTACAAACCTGAGGAGAACAGCAAATATGAGAAATTAATAAAGAGAAAATATAAAGAAATTTTGCATGCAAAATATAATGAACTAGCAATCCTAACAAATGCAAATTTTTATTCGAAAGTCTCATCACATGAATACTAAATCAGCTATGTGAAGCAAGATAACGATCTAAGGTTTACTTGCCCATAGAAAGCGTAACCGCTAAAAAGCTTATTATTTTATCTCTGTTCCACTTCAACTAAGAGTTATAGACATCAAAACTAACAGCTAGATGCTAAAGATTGACGAAATCGAAATCATCAAGATCTAAAAAAAAGTTAATTTTCTGCCCTAATTCCTTGAGATGAATCCTAACCGTTTGCTTTCCCATTTAAGAACAAAACAAGAATTGCAGCAACAAGATCCTATTAACGAAAGAAAAGAAAATCGTAATAAAAATCGAATTCAAGAAAGATCTATTACCACTAAATCGAATTGAGATGCCAGGCCGCTCCTGTTGCAATCTATGAAATTAATTCTCACGTGCTTCCAACGAGACAGCAACCACGACCAAAAAATGAAATCGAGACCCTCAAATTTCAATTGCTAATCTTTTTATCTTTATTGCCCAACAAAATCGTAGTTTTGGGCCGACTCCATCTCCCTCTCTCTCTCTCTCTCTCCTCTTTTTGTCTATTTTACTTTTTTTTTTTTTTCTTTTGTCTAGGTTCGCGCTTTCGGAGGGTATTTATGGTAAATAATGAAATTACAAATAGTAGTCGCACTTAGTGGTATTTGACCACACTTCTACCCTCCTTTTTATTTTCTTTTTTTCCTCTTTAATATATATATATATATATATATATATATATATATATATATATATGAGTAAACGAAAAATTTATCGACGGTGAAGTGAGTTCCTTCATCTTGGTTTGGATGGTCCAAAAGATGGTTAAGAAAATTCTTTTATTTATTATTTTTAATAGTACCACGTGTAATAATTTTTGAAGGAATTTCCTTCATCGCTGGTAAATTTCCAGTTGGTATATATATATATATGCTGTGACAGATGTTTCATTTACAGAGGACTAGAAGTAAATTAGTACTCGCTTATAATTCAGTTATTTTGTTGTTTTAGTAAAGAGAGCAGCATTTATTAGGAGCACAAATCAATTAAGATTTATCCAAACATATAAATCAAAGAGTTAAGATTGCATACAAATCAAGCAAAGACAATGAAAATAGTTAAATTAACTCTATATATTTTAATGGTTCAAAACAATATTTTCTAAATTTTTTTAAAAGAAATTACACGGATTATCTCTTGACCTGTTTATATATATGACGTAAAAAGAAAATTCAAGCAATCAAACTCCAAAATTTCGTGCTTTACTAACTTTCAAGTGCTTCGACAAGTTCAAATTGGCAGTTAAACTCAAATGGATATCCATTTAAAAACTTCATCTTGGGTTCTCGAGCTTCGCGTGTCACTCTGATCACTCAAGCGTGAAGCGGGTCACTCTCCTTATCCAAAACTGAGAGCTTTCCAGATTAGTTTGCCTAAAACCAGCGACGTGCCAAGATACTGTCCCTTACAGTATTTTTCACTATACCATCACCATACACGTAACAGAATACAAAGAAAGTTGCACACGGGACTGCACTGAGGAAGATAATCACTTTCCCAATTGATAAACAACTGTCATCAATTAATATAATCAGTCTTGGATACATTAATCATATAGAGTGTTTCTATACATTAGATATGTTAATGGAGTTTCCTTGACCAGACCAAAACTCGGCCCGAGAGCAAATTTTGAGGGGGGGAGGATTCAACATTTATAATTATAAGCCGTCTTCTGCATGATCGTTGTCATTCTCTCCTTCATAGTACTCATCATCTCGTTGGATTTGCTTGTCTTGGATATGCTCTGAATAACATTTCAACAAAACAAAAAAAACAAAGGTTAAAACGTAAATTAGGGATGAAGAGAACAGAGGAAGTATTCCCCTTGGCAACAACATGTGATGACTTATTAATGGATCTTAATAAGTAGAGCAATCTGGTAGTCATGAGATTTGGCGGGGTTTCCAAGTTTGACACCCCATCCTTCCTCTTAAAGAATGAAAAAAAAAAGGGAAGAAAAATGGAGTTGCGCAATTTGCCACCATTAGGGAAAGAATACACCAAGATAGAGAAAGTTGTTTGGCCTCCTGTCAAAAGGGACAACAGACAATTGACTTACGGTGTAATCGTTCATCAGGGTTCTGCTCATCTTCATCAAAATCTGGAATATAAAAATCTGGCGGAACCTGCAAAAGTGAGAGTAACCTAAATTTCTCAAATGGAAGTAACAAATAAGGTCTTATTCCTAATATTCCTTAATAAGAAAAAGGAAACCACAATGATATAGCTCGAATTTCACTTGCACATTTGCTCCCGTTTTCATATATGCATAGTATCTTGATATCTAATTTATGCATTAATTGTTTATCTCAAATATTATTATTATTCCTGAATAATTTATATAGTTCTGGAAAGATTTTTTTTTATATATTTATATCAGAATTTCTGATATTTACTTCCAAAAGCCCAGTTCATTCTCAGCATGAAGTAATGTATGGCTACAGAGTAGCCTCTTTTCACTCGGTACTAAATAAATGTGCTTCTCAAGGTCATCTAATACTAACAATGGTATTAAATGACCTCCACCCCCCACCCACACATACACACCCATAAACGAAAAACCAACAGCCCAGACCAAAAGAGAAAAACAAACAACAAATAAATCACCAAACCACCGAGAATAAGGTTGGAGCCGCAGATAGAAGATCACAAGGAGAACTTAAAAAATCATAAACCAATTCATGCTATTTACCTCTTGCATCTGAACACCAGGAGCATGTTGTATGCACCGCAAACTTTCAAGAACTTGCACTTTGAGTGCACTCAGATATGATTTACTATTCATGTTCTCCTGCTCCACGGCAAACAACCAAATGATTTAGGAAGGTAATGGTATATCTTTTTCACTAAACAGAGGAAGCTTTAAATAAGGAACATTCAAGAACTTGCTGCATCAGCTGGAACTAATCTAATCAACTTGACACACAGAGTGCAATACAACCAGTTGAAATACTGACACAGATACAGAATTGGCAATTTATTAAGTTGAATAATAAACGTGATGGCCAATCTCAATGTGTCTTACCAAATGGCCACTCTGAATCTTCAAAGAATAATCTGGGGCAAAATATTTGATGTACTCATTCTCTGGAATTTCTGCAAGAAAGAAAATATATATGCCACATTATTTATATATCTTCGCAACAAGTGCTGGCTAACAAAAAATGAAAGAAGAAAAAAGTATGCCCTTAATAATTCCTGAACATGCATATGCATTCAAACTCAATAGAATGTACCGTCTGAAACTCAAGTTGCTAAAGAAATCCCAAAAAAGAACCGTAAAATGGTTTTATTAATTAATATTCTTCCAGTAATAGTGTCTTCAGTTTAGCTTCCTAAATTTCTCATATTCGGTACCCTTCTTCCGCTAGATTACAGAGCTTGGTTATACTTCTGCTAGAATGACACAAGGCACCAGAATCAAACTTCATTCAGAATAAATTAGCTAGAGTTTTGACAGACTCTATAAAGGTCCTTGATTTGAATAACTGCCAAATGACTGATTCACCAAATTACAAACAGAACATGTGACTTGCGCGTGATGATCAGAACCAGGAATACATACTCATAGATGTAGAAGCATGATATGGAGGCCTAAAATCAAACAAAGCACACAAGGATAGGCCGAGGAAGTTCTTGGATTGAGCAATTTACTATATGTTAACCATTCAACTCAAACAGATTATATAGATAGAACAATATTGATAAATATGTAATGACGACAGCCCTAGAGAACAAATTTATACAGGAATAAATTATTAAGAATTAAACTTTGGGAGACACCAAGAAGTTTTAACTGCTTAAGGATCACCTTTTAATGGTGGCAAATGGTTCAGATGCTCAACCACATGAAAGAGGTAAGGTCGAGAATCATGTAGGAAGTCAATATTGGTGGAGTTTCTAATAGAACTTTCCACGAACAAGAACAAGAAAAAGTTTAGACATATGTAGGTTGGCTGCATAAAACTTGTTTAGCCATTAACTTCTATACAAGAGCGTATAACTTTGAGTGCAATTGTTTTTGGTCACCCTCACCAAAGCCTTCTTCTATACCCCTGTTCCACCCGCTATAAGCCTTACTTAGCATTACCCCTATCAAAGCCTTCTTCTATTCTTCTGTTCTACCTGCTCCTTACTCTAACGTTTATGTCGCTCAGACCTTCTCAAGCAGCATTCTAAATCAGGCTTCCAATTTGCAAGCCTTCTTCTATACCTCTGTTCTACCTGGTCCTTACTGCTAACGGGTATGTCACTAGGACCTTCTCAAGCAGCATTCTAGATCAGGATCCGAATTTGCAATATTCCCTTGCAAATATCAAAATCTATTACTGTTAAAAAATTGTTAGGAATGTGAGATTGGAACACAAATTACCATTTGGAAGTTCTGTGTCTAACAGAACCCCAGTTTCAACAGTCCAGCAACGGGCTACATTTTCTTTTGTGTATCCTCCTCCTCCTGTCACCTGCAATAAGAAAAACTATTAACCATTGAAAACATAATGACGAAAAGGGAAAACCATAAGTAGCTTTAACACTTACCAATAAAGGCAAATTAAATTTCTTCACAAATCTCACACATTCAGCATGCCCTGTAAACAGCAAAAGAGTGATACTGATCACAAATCCCCAACTAAAACAAGATTATAACACAAGATATGCAATAATAAACGATGTTTTGTCATTTCAAAAAATAAGCCATTTATAGCTGATGAGAAAGAATCACAAAGATTGGAAATTAAGGCAAGAAGATCAATATGCCTGGAGTTATCAGTACATTCAAATATAAATTGAATTATCAGAGAAAGGCCCAGAAAGCCTTTATGCATGGAACTATCTTACTCTTCTTTTACAAGTATTACATGTTAAGCTAATTCTATTCAACTTCAGTTGTAGAAAGCCTTGAGAATATACTGAATATAAATTATAAACCAAAGAGCATAAAACATGAGATATCAAATTTAATCCAAAGCAAAGGGAACAAAAGAAAAACATGAGAGATCAATTCTGAATGCTCATATACCGTCAATGGACAGGCTGAAGCATCCTAAGCGATCTCCAGCCAGTGAATCAGCCCCACACTGAAGCACGATTGCTCCTGGTAGATATGTTTCTATAACCTTCGAAATAATCTACAGTATTGAAATGCTGTGAGAAAATTTCTACCATCAACACTGTGAAAAAGGTTATTGTAGTGACTATGCAGATTGCAAAATAGCCCATGGGAAGCCATTACTTACAGTTTTGAAAAGTCGAGTGAAATTGGTATCATCTATCCCATCCTTCAGTGGGACATTTATGGCGTAATACTTCCCTTCCCTTTCACCTATGTTCTTTAAGAAAGAGCTGATTTATTAATCTCATCACCATTACAATACATGATTCCTTTTATGAACAAAGGATAAAAAACCCACTCAAAAACCATTTTCCATCTTACAAAACAATAATACCAAGCAAAAAAGTGAACTTGATAAAGACTGGCAAATAAAAAGAGGGCCTTAACAAGCTGACAAAAAATTCCGCCATTTTGACTACATCACAAAGGATAGATTCCTCAAGCAATATACAACGCCAATGACTCACAAAAACCATACTCTAAAAAGGTAAAGCAGATTTAGAAAGGAATCAAACATTGAAAGCAGAGAAACAAGGTGCTGGTCTTTCTCATCAACCAAATATAACAATGCATGTGAGAATCATATTGTTCCTTAAAGTATTATCAACACAATTATATCAGTATGAGTTAAGCATTAGACAACTGTCTACCGTACTCCAAACCAATGAAGACCAGAGAACACAACCATCTCCTACTTTAGAAAGAAACCAGCTGATGAATTGAGCCCAGTTGAAAACTATTTTTGCAAGCTTTGGAAGAATGCATAACCATTCTTCCAGAACATGATTCTGCCACATATTTTTATAATATTATATATTGATAACCCAACAATCCTTTTGCCTGATTGTCTAAATGAAGCAATCGTCATGCTTAGCTTTCATTTGAGATTTGATGCAGGACTGCTGTGGATGGCTACCAGGATGCAACAGCGACCCACATGTGTGAGTGTCTATATATATATATATATATATAGGCTGGCAACCTGACACTGCTGCTTTGGGCTGACCATCAGAGTGGAAATCCCACTTTGCTCTCAGCTGACACTGAACCGCCGTTGATGACTAAGTTGACTACCACGACTTATGCATTACCCCCACACATAACAGGTTAAATACCTCCTGATGCAAAAAAAAAAAAAAAGTTCAGACCCTACACTAGTCCTGATGGAAGGATTAAAATGGGGTAAAATGGGCAATGGATATGTCAAGGTCATTTCAAGGCTCGATCAATAGGAAAATGGAATTGAGGATGGACCTATTTCTATTGTGGACCTCCAATTAAAATTGGCCAATACCTCTAGAAGGTCGATGAGCAGTTCAAGGGAGCTCTTATACATGTCTTAGCTAAAAAATGAAAGATCTGGATTAGGCTAGACTTGCAGGGTTTTCCTAAAGCCCAGAGCCTCCAAGAACTATTTAGATGAAATTCCTCACGAAAGGTTTTCCTAAAGATGAGTGCCTCGAAGTATTTAGAAGAAATTCCTGAAGATAAATGCAAAGTATAGAACATAGATGTCGTTGGCAGATGTGGGAGAATCACTAGATACAGAAAACTAGTATAAAATCTCCATAATGGCACTATAGTCCAAGTACAATTATCCAGCTTAGGTGTACAGGGAGAAGCCTTCTTCTGATTCAATCATTATTATCGCCAAAGAGAGCAGGACTTAATCTATAAGAACTTAATCTATAAGATTATAAACAGACTATTATTGATTGCCTTAAAGAAATGCCTACAAGGGGCAAAAGGAAAATTAAATCTCCGAAATTCTCATAGTTTGAGCACATTGTTGAACCCAGTAGAGAAATGAAAGGTGCTTCTCTTATGCCACCAATGCCAAACCCGAAACAAATCAACTGTGGTAGAATATATATCCCTTCTTATTTGAAAAAAGACCCGAAACAAGAATAACTCTCAAAGACATAAGCTTTACAAAAATTGACTATATTAAAGTCAACGTATGACGATCCTAAAAGGTTATGATGAGGATGATCATGTATTGCAGCTTGACCAGCAGAAAAACAAAACCAGTCGCATAACTGGAAATGTGCACTCCATTATTTATTTTTTTTCCCCTTAAGAATACATTTTTATACTCAAAGTACATGCAATAGGTAATTGAATACTATGCCAATAGTATAGACTGGCCAAAAATATTCCTGAAAACTTTGAGAGAATAAATAGAGGGTTTGACTGCTCGATTAAATTACTCAAATAGTTGCCTGAGACCTCTCCAACTCGTTTCAGTTAAATAGACAAAGAATGTAAAACTATTCAGCATGAATGTTTCATAGTGACAATTCACAGCCACTAAGATGACAGAAAAAGGCATCACTCATTTTATGTAGGACATACTGTTTGGAATGGCATTTGAGCGAGTATAGCATTGTATGAATTAAACAAACATATAGATGGAGAAAGGCAAAATATCAAATACAACTTATGCAAGATATAATTAGAACATACAATATTTATTAAAAAAACCATAACAATAGAAGATACCTTAACATCTCCTGTACCAGGAAAGAACATATCTCCATACTTGTGAAAACTGACAGTCATCACCCTGCGAAATAGAAGTTGTCAAACTTAATAAAACATCAGGAACAATCTAATGATGCATCATAATTATACGTCATAATCATAAAAGAAGGCACTCAAGGGGCCAAACATTAAGTTGTATAAAAACTAAAGAAAGTTACCTATCTGTGAAATAGAATGCTTCTTCAACTCCATCACCATGATGAACATCTATATCTATATATAGAACTCGAGCATGATATTTGAGAAGCTCCAGAATCCCCAACACTAAGTCATTGATATAGCAAAAACCAGACGCTTCACATTTTTTTGCATGATGCAAGCCACCAGCCCAATTTATAGCAATATCACACAGTTGATTGTTCAATCTTCGTGCAGCATCTACAAGGACGGTAAGCAGTAAGAAATAAGAATAATCCAGTGCACGAACAGCAAGCGGTAAGAATATTCCAAGCAACCAAGTGATTAATAAAGACAAGGTCAGTTACCTATTGTCCCCCCAGCATATAATTGACAGAACTCAAATAAATTTTCAAACACAGGGCAATCTTCTCCAAGATTATCTGAGAGAGTTTTTGTCAACAATATCCTTCAAAATGAGTTGGGAAAATGAGGAACTTAATGATTAAGAGCTAAAACATAACAGGAATTATCTTTCGACCAAAATGAAGTGTAATGAAAATTCAACTGCAAAAGTATAAATTAACAAGTTTTTTCCTATCATGTTCATATACAGGTCCTTCTATCTGATCAATCAAAGGAGATAAACATGTTGAAATTTTCTATCTAAATCAGTTATAAGTTTAGGATTGTTCAACTCCAAAGCACCTACAGGTTCTCTGTACTTCTTAGATATTCAGGATGTTACATACAGGGAATAGCATGTACATAATACATATCAGTCTGAGATAAGGCTGTCAATTTGGATAAGCTATTCATCAGTAGCCAGATTCATTAAATAATGGCTAATTCAACATTGATAATTTAGCTTCACAGAATCACAAATAAACTTCAACTTTAAGTAATTTCTTGAAAAATGCAAGCTAAAGTTGAACCATGTTTGACTTGTTAGATCAATCAAGCTCTAATAAGTTAGTTATAGTTATCTTTATCATTTGTGAAATTTGTAGATTGGCTATGAGTGCTTAGGTCGATAGGTGATGGTCAAACATGAGATATTTTAAATGACAATCTCTGCTAGGCAATCGTCCAACAGCATGATGAAGTTTTCATCAGCCAATAAAAGGAAATTTAAAGAAAGTATGCAACCAAGACAACTTAATGTCTGAAAAATGAACATACAGCAAGACCAAATAGTTATAAACACAAGAAATCAGCACAATAACTTGTGGTTCTGCTTTATGCTCAATGATGTAAATCTCGATCACAACAATAACAATTTGTAACTAAATTGATATTTGTACAGTTATATGCATCGGACTTGTTTTTTGTTGGCTACGAAACTATATTTTAGAAATCTTGAGAGTCAAATCAAATTTAACATGGATACAGGCACTACAGGACCATAACAACAACAGATAACAAAATCATAAGTATCTACGTACTTAGCGAGAAGCTTAAAAATAATTAACTGGAGAAAAGAATAGAAGGGGGAACATAAATCTATATGTTTTTCGTTGATACATCTAGCTAACTCATTTGTAAATAGATGTTGCGTGTTGGGAGTGATCCGGTGCAAGAATTCTACATAATCTGTGGAGTGAAATTGAGCAAGCTCCACCGGGTATGCCTTATGAGGCCGCTGCACATATAAAATAATATGTTCAGAGAAACATCTTTTAGTGAAGGGAAAACCAGAAATATAATTTTTTCCTATAACTAACATAGATCTCCATTTTCTTGTGAAGTTCGTATGAGAGCACTAGATGGTGAGTCATACAAAGACGATGCGGCTTCATGGGATGATTTGGTCCAAAGTAAACATTACCCACATCGCCTGACAAAAAAAGGGAAGTAATGCCACTTGTTAAAATAAAAGGAAGAAGAAACAATATGTGAAAAAGGGACTAAACTGAAAGAAAGAGTTTTCAAATATTTAGCGAAGATAGATGATCTGTTAAGCAATTAAGCAACCCCTACAGCTTTGCATGAGATGAGAAATTGGAAAGAGAAATAGGGAAATGATAAGCCCATAATAATTTGGATAGAGTATGAACGAAACATTTCAGCAACAATCACATAGTTGAATGTCAAACAATATCAGAATTGATATTTTGAAAAGAAGCATTGAGAATTATATAATCCATATAAACAACATTATAAGCAGTGATAGCAGATATAGAATTATAGAAACAATGTTGAAGTACCAATTTACAAAATTCAGCTCTCAAACTTAGTCACCAGCGAAGACATATTTAAATAATATGTGGAAGGCATGTTTTGATATGGACCAACAGCCAAACCTGACCCCCCCCCCCCCCAATCACTTCTTTTTCTTCTTTTACAAACTGTCTCTACGGCTAAATCAATATATTTCATTCCAGTAATTATGCATAATTGAGACTTCTTGCCATGCTGAAGTTTCATTGTACAATTATACTCATGGTTGTCTGAGAGAATAGGTTCTTAGGAAAATCATACCCTCACTCTGAGCTCTGTTTCTCAAGGATGGATCCAATATTGGAGTCACTTATCTCTGACATTACTTCTTGTCATACAAGAAAAATAGATTACACATGATGGTTAATAGTCTTCAAATAGTACACATACTATCATGTAAAGTAAGGTGTGCAAACACATAAATTTATTTTCCTCAAATTTTCAATTAAATTAACCACTTTTAGAAAACGAAAATAGCTGAACATTAACTAGCAAAAACTCCATGTTTGCTTCCATCTCCCAATCAGTTATTCAACAAGAGCGACCAAATATAATTTTGAAATTCTCATTTGCATCCCCATTGAACCTATAATTTATGGTGGCAGCTTCTTTCTTCAGAATGTCAAGTCTTCACATAATGGTTGGGCAAAGACTGACCAAGTCATAAATTAGTTCCGGGCCGAAATAATCAAGATTGTTTTAATCCCTTTTCAAGTTGCACTTGAAATAACTTGATATCGCTGCCTGGATATGTGTGATGCAAATAACCTGATTCTATGCCTTATATGCAGTCATAATTTGATTTGGGTTCAATAGAAACTCAAGAATGGATAGCTAATGGATAGCTTTAGACAATTTTCTTGTCCATTGCCAGTCATATATGATAGGTTAAGATGGAAGTAATTGAATCCAATATTGCCATATGGTCTACTATTGTTTGGTTTCTAAAGAAGATTTACCGTATATATTAGATGCACCAAACTAGTGCATTAAGGAAAAGCTATTGTGGCTGGACATGTAGTTAATAAAATTAAGGGATAGTGTGCTTCTGTTAAGTTTCTTTGTTTGCTAGGTATGGGAAGGATGTTCTTTTCATTCAGGCTATTTATTTCGGAAGTTTTATCATACATGAGAGTCTGAGACTAGTTTGCCATATTATTCAACATTATTCCCTTGTTTATTTCCTTCCTTGCATTCTTCTTTCCGCTAAAGTCTACTCTTTCTTGTATTTCAGTGTTCATTTACATAAATTCTGAAAAAAATCATCCTCCATTGCTAAATTTCATAGCAGCAGGCCTTGGTTTCAACAAATAATTATCAAGTTTTCAACAAAGAAGAGAAATATTCATTAAATAATTATCAACTACTTAGTTGTTGGTGCTGCCAAATTTAATGCTCGGTAGTAGCCAAATTTAATTATCTTTACCAACTAAAATTTTTACAATATACAGTGTAAAGTTTCCTCCAACTCTCGGTAGAATCCAATGCCAGTAGATGCTAGACCTCCATGTTAGTTTTAGCAGCACCTAACCTCTCATGTTACCGCTAAAGTTTCAATCTTGTATTTTGTTCTCATACATTAAGCTTTGATCTATTATCTATTTTTCGGAACAATCCTGTCATCCTGCAGAAATACATCTTTGAGTATCACATTGCAACTCTTCCATGTAGTATATGTATAAGGTTGTAGGAGTTGTTAAGAACTTAGGACTCGGGACAACCTCGCCGGAGACGAGAATTACCAAACAACAACTGTCCCTAATTGTCAGAGCAATTACCAATTAGCTCATATACTTTATCTGACCCAGTAGCACCAAGATAAACCCTAGCAGTATACAATTACATCTAAAGTTTCTCTCAGAGTAATTAGGGGACCTTATAAAGATGAGAAGAGATTGAAGTACATACACTATAATTGCTTTATGTAATACAAGAAAGTACATTGCAAACAACGGTTAATAATCTTGGTCCAACACACATGCTATCATATAAACTTATATGTGCAATTAGTAAACACATAAATATATTTAAATCAAGTTTCCAATCAAACTAGTCTCATCAAAAAATTGATTAACTGAATATGAACGGGTGCTAATCATCATTTGCATCCTTTTATTGGCCTTGAATTTCAAGTTAAATTAGCCACATTGAATAAGTGAAAATATGATTTAGTGCTTAATGAGAAATTCAGCAAGAGTGACCAAATCCAAGCTCATTAAAATCCTTCTTTGCAACTATATCTTAAGGTTGCATGAATGCCAATTCTTTATGCAATGGGATGGGTTAAAGAAGAGGAAGTCATAGATAATTTTCTGGTCAAAATATCACTACTCCGTTGTTCCTTCTTCCACTCTCTTGTGGCTATTCCATTTACATGTGATGTTTGGAAGATATCACCAGATTACATATGACAAAATTGACTAGACTCTAAAGCCTAGAAACAGTCATAATTTAATTTAGGTTTAATACAAACTCAAGAGTAGGTTCAAGCAAGTAATCAAATTTTGGGCCTAATGATAATCACATACCATAGTTTTCGATGGAAGCAACTGCAAAACATAACTTAGCTAAAAAATAACTGCAAACACAACAATGCTAACGTGCTTATTCGTTTCATGAAGGACATTTGCTGTATATGCTAGATGCAACCACCTAGTTCATCGTGGCCTTAGGACGTAAAGTGCTTCCAAAAATTTTCTTCCCTTTCCAGGTAGTGAAGGATGGTTGTCTAATTCAAGCTATTAGTTTGACAATATCTACTTCTTATAGTACATAAAAGAAAGAACTACCTTGCACCATATATGATGTTGCTATCCCCTCCTCGTCTAATGCATTCTTATTTCTACTAATCTCTGCTCTTTCATGTGTTTCCTTACTAATTTATTTAATTTCTAATTAAAAAAAATCGTCTTCCATCCTTATTTTAAAATAATCTCAATTTTAACAAAAATAACATATACATAAATCACGTTTTAAATCACCCAATCAAACCTCAAAATATATTAATCATTCGGATTGTATATTTATCTCTATATCCTGACAAATCCAATAAAAATCACTTTTTTCAGCATTAGTTTTATTTGCACCCCACTTCTTGTCTTCCCACTAAAAGATTTTGATATACTGTTTCAGAAATCTCCTGCTGTCACTCTAAAGTCATAATCTCGCACATAGAATCGCCAATAATCAACATTGGTGTTGGCATAAAGGCCGTCAATTAAGTTGCAATAGAGGGCTAATTAGGGCGAGACATAGCTCTAGACGAGAATTACAAAGCAAATAACCACCCACGATTTTCAGAGTAGTTGCTATTTAGGTTCAATTACTGAATCATTCGACGGGACGAGATAAACCCTAGCAGTAGATCAAAATCACATCTAGGGTTTATCTTTTGTTTTTCGGACTGGAGATGGGAGAGATGAGATAACAAGAGAGTACCGTCGTAGAAGTAGGCTATTTTGTCCTTTGAACGCATCGCTGCCTCTGATGAGACTCGACCTCCACCTCCACCTCGGTCTCGACCGCTTGAGAGAAGGAAAAGAGAAACTCGTCGGGTTAATTTTAGATGGTTTGTATTATAGGGAAGTTCTAACAGTGCACACCATCGGTCTAGTGAGCACACTTAACTGGGCCTTTGTATTACATGTTTGTCATTGAAATTTCGGACCATATTACTCCTTGCCTTAAACATTCATCTTTGCATAATAACATGACTGTACTGATTTAGATCTCAGATAGTATTATTTTTCATTTTAAGTTAGATCCTAAATAATTTTATTTTCCGTCTAATTAGATCCGAACATTATTTCTCGTCCATAGTTAGATTCCGAACGATATTATTTCATGTCGTCTTGCGAAGAGACAGTTGCAGGGACAAAAGAAAGAATATGCAAATATATGTTAAGTGAGAGCGGACTAGATTGAGAGAGGCAGAGGCACGAAGCGGATACAATTGATTTTTGGTGTCGTGGGCTACGAGAAGGAAGAAGGAAGAATGCCATGAGTCCCAGAAAGTAAAGAAGAAGGATTTTGGAGAATTTTATGTATCTCTGCTAAAAAAAATCTTCTCTTCCAAAAGAGAGAGAGTGTTCACTGTGAAATATGGGGTCACTAGTACAAGTGATGTGCTGCTTTAGAAATTTCCGGAGTGTGTGTGTTTTTTTTTTTCCACATTAGTCCGGAGCTTCTTTAATGTTCGGTATTAGTCCTCTAAATATTGTTAATTGCTTATTAGGTCCTAAAATTATCCAAAGCGGATTCTAAATGCCAGCATGTATAATTTTGCACATATCTGGACATTTGATTAACCATAAACCTTAATACGTTTATATTATGTTGTGGATGCAGTACATATATGCACATAAGAATTCCCTTTTGAGGGCAATCCTTCCTGCATACAGTACTCGGCAAATCAGTGTATAAATTTGTGATAAGCTAACTAGTTTTATACACAAATATAGGGAGTTATATAACTGCCATTATTTAGTGTTGACCAACTTTAGTTAGATCGACGGTGGTCATGGAATTGACCAACATAATTGATATGTACTCTCTTTTTTGCCTTTTTTTGGTTTTTGTCTGTAACTCATCTCACTATATTATTGTATTTTTACATGTATTTATCAAGTTTCTAGTGTAACTTTCAAACTATCTATTAATAGATTGTGAATTTTACCGCAGTCTTATAAAGAAATTATTTAGTTGTTTACAAGTGATGTTACAGTTACAACTTATATCACTACAGTTGAAAATGCAGGAATAGAAGTTGTTGTAATTTGTATTATTGTGTTTAACTTAGAAATCGCAAGTGGTAACTATAGTTAAATAATAAATTTAAATATTATTTTTTTAACAGGCCTGGAAAATACCAAATTTATTAATAATGCAATCACTGTTTGAAAGTAGGAGAGGAAATCGTCTTATGTACTACTTTTTCCACAATTGCAGTCACTTAATTGTGTAAGTGTTTATAATTACGAACTCTTGCAACTTAAGCTCCAATAAAATAGGAGAAAGTGCTACTTGCAGCAAAAATAATTGCAATTTGCAATTAATTTATGTATTTACAATCGACCAACCAAGCACCTTCTAAATAAAACTTATCTTTCATAACAATAGAAGTCATGTAAGCAATTTTCCGGGAACTTCTAAAGGGGCACAACTTTTTTCCTAGTGAGCCCAGATTTCCTAGTGAGCCCAGTTAAAATTTAGAAGGAGATAAAATTTCTTAGTGAGCCCAATTTAATTCCCAAAATACCCTTATCTCATATTCCCTCTCCTCTCTTCCTCTCCACCCTCAAACCCAGATCCCTCTCCGCTCTTCTCCTTCCAACCCGCCCCACACCCCCCGCCCCCATCCCCTCCGCCCCCACCCGGCTCCGCCCGACCCAAACCCTCCACCCGCCCCCACATCCTCCGCCCCTACCCCCTCCGCCCCCATCCGGCTCCGCCCGACCCACACCCTCCGCCCTCCCCCACATCCTCCGCCCCTACCCCCTCCGCCCCCACCCGCCTCCGCCCGGCCCCCCCACCCTTCGCCCGCCCCCACACGCTCCGCCCCCACCCGCCGCTGCCACACCCCCACCCTCCGCCTCCAGTGTCCGCTGCCACACCCCAACCCTCAGCTACCTGATTTCTTCTCGGTCTCAGATTTTTGAGCTCTACTGTAAGTCTCATTTAATTTAAATTTAATTTTGTTTTATTTTGTTTATTCTTATTTGCTCTGTAACTGTCCTGAAAACTGAAAACTTCTTGTTTGGTTTGATAATAATTTACATTCGGGAAATTCTAAACGAGTACATTTTTTTGTTAATTTTGTTTATTTAAAATTTAGATTATAATTATGAAGAAAGTATAATATTGTAATCGTAGTTGTAAAATTTGCGAAACAAGTAGTTATTTTCTAATTATAGATGTTAATATTAAAATTTATTAATTAATTTAGAAGTTGAAAATAAATAGATAAAATATTATATTTGTAGCAAATTATACTTTATTACTACTTATTTGCTCATAAAAAATTTATTGTTTTGATAAAAAGTATCTATAAATGAAATATCTTTGTGTTATATAGATGGATCCGGCAGAATCTTGTCGCGTTCGACCAACGGCCTCGTTAAGGAGGAAGAAAGTAGCATCTCGACCACAAATCCAACGCCCGATACGAGAGAGAGAAATCGAAGTTACCGTAGATACTGAATTAAATGAAGAAACTCCTAATTGCGAAGATTAAAGCCGTGCTAACTGGTTGCACTCAGTTAGAAGAACCACCAGAAGAGCAAGTAGAGGAACAAAGACAAGATCAGTCCACTTCTAATGCACCCGATACGATGTTTATGTCTCGAACCAGAAGTAGACGTCAACAGTGATTAGATTATATTAGTTGTGTATTGATATGGATGATGTAAGGAACTTCAAGTGGCCAGTATAATTGTTTTTTTCAAACATTTTGAAGAATTTGTAGAATATATGGTTTTTATTTGTAATGAACCCTATTGGTCGCTTTTTGTTTGATGAATATATACACTACGTTTGTATCATTATATCATTATATCGGTGTATCAGGAGTATCATTGTATTTGTACATCTAGAGTATCATTGTATCGGTGTATCGGTGTATCATTGTATCGATGTATTGATGTATCAGTGTATCGGTGTATCGATATATCAGTGTATCATTGTATTGGTGTATCGGTGTAGTAGTGTATCATTGTATCAGCGTATCGATGATTCAGTTTATCCATATATCATTGTATCGGCGTATCAGTGTATCGGTTTATCGATGTATCAGTGTATCATTGTATCGGTGTAGCAGTGTATCATTGTATCGGCGTATCGATGATTTAGTTTATCCATATATCATTGTATCGGTGTATTAGTGTATCATTGTGTCGGTGTATCAGTGTGTCGGTGAATCATTGTATTTTTTTCCTTCCTTCACTATATTTTGTATTAATGTATAATTAGTTATTAATATAAGTCCTTAAAGTGACGTAATATTTGTGTGTCTGGAGTATCATTGTATCGGTGTATTATTGTGTATCAGTGTATCATTGTATCGGTAAATTATTGTATCAGTGTATCATTGTGTCGGTATATTAGTGTGTCGGTGTATCATTGTATCTTTTTGCTTCCTTTCCTATATTTCAATAATAATGTATAATTAGTTATTAATATAAGTCCTAAAAGTCACGTTAAATTGGGTAAACTAATAATATATCATTTTATTACATTAATAGAGTGAGTGAGACAGCGACGGAGATATCAGATTGGATCAAGTCCCTGTTCGGACTGTCAGTCCGAACGTGGGGGCTCCGTTCGGACTGTAAGTCCGAACAGATCTGGTTCGTTCGGACTGTAAGTCCCGACTGTAAGTCCGAACGGGCTAAAAAAAATTCTGCGCGAGAGAGAAGAAGGGCAATATGGAAATTTTTTTTTGAGGACAAATTTGATATTTATACTGAACTTTAACTGGGCTCACTAGAAAAAACTTGTGCCCATTTAGAAGTTCCCCAATTTTCCTCATGTTATCATTTTTTAAATGTATCTAGCGATTTCTTATTTTTACTTTCAAAACATCCATCAATACAATATGCAACTTTATGGAGTTTTGGGATTGCAACTCTTGCTTCACCATCATCCATATCAAAAAATTGTGTTTTGCAATCGAAGAGGGAGGGGGAGTTGGATCAGGCACATAATGAGAGAGAATGATTAGGGAGAAAAGAGAATCAACTTCACATTATGATGAGATAGAATAATCAAAGAAAGAGAGACTGAGAGATTGTTAGGTTTGAGTTATTGAGAAAGAAAGAGAATGTCGAATCTACTTTTGAGAGAATAGTTAGAAATAAGAGATTGAGAGAGAGTATTTGTTTGAGTATTTATGGAGGAGCATAAGGAAGTCCATTTATAATGGAGAGTAATTAGGGAAAAGAGAATGAGGAATTGAATTTAATTATTAGGACAAAGGCTGAAATTGAGATTATATATGGGAATAACTGTTAAGAAAATTAAATTAGAATGAATATTCATTTGATTTTGATGGAACTTGAGTGTCTATATTAGAATAATTTAAGTATCATGGGGATCAAACTTTAAAATAAAAAAAAAATTAGAGACTTATACCAAAATATGGAAGAATCAATAGAACAATATTTAAAAAACCCAAATTCTTGTGTATTTAAAAGAAAAAAAAAATCTTATTTATACTATGTTTGGTTGGAGGGAAAACGAAGGAAAAGAAAAGAAAAGAAAAGAAAAAAAACACTTGGCTTCTACTGCTTGGTTTAGAAGGAAATTTAGAAAAAAAAAAAAAAGGTCAAAAGAGAGCAAGTGAAAGTAATATATATATATATATATATATATATATATATATATATATATATATATATATATATATATAATTTTTCTCCTTTCTAAAGTTTTTATTTATTTTTTTGGTTGGAGTGTGTTTGGAAAAAGCTTTTTTAAATTTATTTTTTTATTAAATTTTCTGTTTTTATTTTATTTCCATACCAAACAAAAAAGAATTTATTTTCTTTTTCCTTTTCTCTTCCCCTTTCTATTTCATTTATTATCTTTCAAACCAAACATAGCCTTATTAGGGTTTTACTTGCTGCTAATGATTGACTGGGGGAAGAAGGAAGAAGATAATCCATCATCAGCCAACGACAATGGCGTCTTCTTCCACCTCTGACGGCGTGGAGACGGTTGTTCTCGAGCTCATCGATCCTTGTTCGGCTGACCGGAAATTCTCGCAGGACGACGAGTCCTCGATCTCGATCTCGACCTCAGACATCGAAAGGTGGAACCTTGATTCGATCCTCTGCTACAAAATCGTCAGAGTTCACACGAGCCGAAGCATGTAATCGCTTATTTCCCCTAATTTATAAATGATTATAGGTTTCCCTTTTCTTGATTGTTTCTAATTGCTGAATTTTTATAATTTATTATTACTATTTTAGGCTAGTAGAGGACTCTTCCTATTTCCGTGGACTCCTCGGTGGCAGCTTCAGGTAAATAGTTATTATCTGTATATCTGAGTTCTTCAGTTAAATTGCATTAGCTACAAGTTAACTTCATTTGACTTACTCTATATAATTGAGAGCTGTGACATAATTCTAATATATAAAAGCATCATTTCAGATTAGGGCAATGAAATTTTACAATGGAGCTGAATATTCACTATATACTCCGTTACTAGATCCATCTGAAGCTATAGATCTTGTTTGTTCCAAGCAAAATTGGTGTGGATGGAGTCGATATGGAAATAACTTTATAAGCAGACACACTGTTAATCTTATAAATCTAGGTCACGCTTTTGTGGAAAGCCTCGTGTACAAATTCGAATTCTTGGTCCTTCACTTTTCTTATTTGTGCACTGCACACCGGTCCATGCTATAACTCCAGGAGTATCCGAATACAGTCCTTACTCGTAAAAATTGGTCTAGGGGGTCATTCTTTGGTAGAGTCATCAGTTGTGAGCGGCATCCACATATCACATTTCCTTACTTGAAGCATAAAATTTCTTAATGTTTCTGATTTTAATCTTTAGCATCCAAAGTTCAAAATAGTAAATTGTATTTAAATATAGCAAAGACTATCATCATATTCCATGAGAAAGATATGGTAATATTACTCACATGTTTAGAAGGGTGATCCCTTGTATTCCCTTGGTGCAATATAATCTAGAGATGATAGATAAATACGTTTATATCAATTTTTTGTTCATATTATGACAATGGCATTTCATAAAAAAAAAAACACAGGTGCCTATATACCAAGTTACTAAATCCATCTAAAGTATCTTACGAATTCTAAGCACAATTGGTGTGGATAGGTTCAATATGACAATAACTTCTTTTATCTACTGAAGGAAGTCCTAGAGAAATTTCTTTTACTCACTTTAATATTCTTCTAGCCATTTGGCAATTACATAGTCTCTAATATGGGCATACCATCTAATGCTTGGAAGAAAAGGTGGAGGATATCGACCTTTTTATCACTTTCAAAGTTTTCCATGTTTCTTGAGTCATTTTTGTTCTTCTTGACTCTGTTCTTTCTTTTTAGTTGGAAAAAGAAAATAATCCAAGGTAGAAAGCAAAATAATAAGTCAATCATACACCTTTTAATTTATAAAAATATGATAAAAGGTATAGCAAAGATATGCTTGCCTATTATGGGTTTTTTAAAGTGTTTTCTTTTCTTTCTCCCTTATTTATTTATTTTTCCTTTGATTGGGAGGTTAAAGTTGATTAAATGAAGTTATGTAATTAAATAAAGAGGAGGTAGACTTTCTATATCAGATTAGTTGTAATTTAATTAGTACTAGGAGCTCCCATAATGAAAAATACTCCCACAGTGTTCTGAACCCTTTCATAGTGAAATATAGGATATTACGTGCAAGTTATATTGTAAGCTAAGATGGAAACTAAGAGAGAAGGAGTTCACATTTGTTTGGGAACCTGAGAAAGAGGGAATAAATGCTTGGAAATAAAGAAAACAAGAGAGAATGTGAGGAGTTAAGAATAATACAATATTCATAATTCAGGGACCACGAGAGAACAAGGGAGAGAAAGTGAGAATATGAAAAAAAATGATCTTACCCTAATATTAAGTTGGTTTATAAAAATTCAGTGTCCAACTTTACCTCTTAATGCAACAAAAAAGAAAACAAAAAAAAAGAGAATAGTTACGTTGGTTTTGGATGGACAGTTTAGATGTTGTCTAGCAACCCAACAACATGATATCCTCTTCGGTTCGAAGATGAAAGATCCTCAGGGTTTATATGTTAAACTTGCTTATTCTTGGATTCTTGGTAGAACAATATACAGTTGCTGAAAGATGCCAGTTTTTACATCGGCTATGCTAATTTCGTCTTCATTTTTAATGCAGTGAATCAAGTCTTCAACTTGTTTCAATTGAATGGGACATTGAAGCAGTTCTTAGTGTGCTTCAATTTATCTATAGCTGTTCATTAAATGTCACCCCAAATAACTTTCTCCTTCTTTTGGAGGTAATTTGGATTGAACTCTTAGTTGATGATTATAACACTTTGCATCTGTACTTTAGTGTAGTCTCTTGCCTTCTTTCTTTCTCATTTCTCTTATCTAACTAACAAAGCAATTTAATTCTATAGACAGGCTATGACATTTCTTTTGATACATAAATCATTTATGTTCTGATGGCTAATCAACAAGCCTGGAATCTTGATAAGCTATTAGCTTGTCAGTAAACGTACGTACTAACTCTGCTTATGAGACATCTTGAGGCACTTGCAAGAATGGAAATTATCTTTCACAGACACGCCACATGTTTGGGTGATTTTAGGGAAGTTGTTTAAGGTTGCAAAAATAAGTTAAGTATCAGGTGGCTCATAGTCTCGTACAAACTACTGAAATCACACTATTACTTTTGAGCTCCATAACTTTCAGGTTTAATCATTAAACTCATTATCATGCTATCTTATATCACAGTTGCATTTGATGTAAGTTTATTTTTGGAGGAAGAGAAATATCACTCTTATGTTTAGAGGTTCTTGGCTACTACTACTGAGTGTATACTGCATGCTACATCTCCGCAAAAGAATATTGGGGAATCATGGAAGTCACTCCCCCCATAAAGAAAATGTAACACAAATTGGTGGAAGTCATAGTATGGTTTTGTTCAGGTCATCTTTCTTTTCTCTACAGTTATCCTTATTTATTTATTACAACCATTTCCTGTTTATATTATAGATGGCCAACATTGAGAGGATCAGAAAGGGTCTATTTATCCGTTCTTAAAATTAAGAAGACTTACCTTAGTTGGTGACCTCTACTGTCTGCTAATCATCATGAGGTTCAATTCATCCATAGGAACAAATAAAGGAGAAAACTCCTCTTCAAACATTATTTTTTTAGATGCTTTAGTAGGGCTATAAAAATGAGTGGGGTAACCTTGAAGCTCAGCTCGGTAAAATCTCGCTTGGGCTTGCTCTATTGCCTAATAAGCCAAGTTTGTTAACCTCAAATAACAATTGAGCCAGCTTAAGCATAATTAGCATTGCGTGGTTTGGAAACAAGTTTGAGCTAGAAGACTTAGTATGAGCTCAAGGCTCATCGTAATCTCGTCAATAGCTCACTCTAGCTTGTTCACTAAAGTAAACAAGCTAGACTTTTCAAAAATTGAAGATCATTTGATTAATAAATGAACAGCTTAATGTTGCAGATATTCGGCTCGCTTCCCAACATGACCGGTTGTAAGGGAGTCAGGATTGAGCTTCTCAACCATGAATAATCTTGAGATCACAGGAGAGATAATGAAGATATCTCAAATATGCCTATTTAGATCCCTCCATAAAGAGAGTCCAGTTATGCGTAGCTTCTAGCTGGGCAGCAGCCATGTATCTAAGGCATCTTTTTCTTTGTTTTTTTTTTTTTTTTGTTGAGATGGGGGAGGGGTTGTGGGGTTTGTAATTATTGTTGAACAATGTTCTAATCAATTTCCTTCATAAACTTGAAGGCATCCCAATAAAACAGGATTCGTGGTTTTCTTACTTGTACCTCCAGGATCTTCTTTGCGACAGACATCGTGAATTTACATATAACAATTTTCTTTTTCCTATCAAATTACTAGAGGAGAAGAGGACTTCTTCTTATGGGACATTAGAGTCGGTCTGAAACCATATTAGAAGGTTAATATGCACAAATAAAGGAATAAAAGACATTCTTGTCCTTAATTTAGTCATATAGTAAGGTGAATATTTACAATAGTGGGGTATGTTTGAATGCTTATTATGTGCTCAAAGCCATATAATTTTAGGTTGTACATAATAAAAAGAAACTTTAGCAGGGCCAACCTTTTTTAGGGTATATGTGGTTTAAACTTAAACTATTAATATTTTAGCATTTAAGATCCTTTAGTCTTGCGCCCCGGAAAAAAAAATGTTCTTTTAGCTGATGCAAATATGCAATCTTTCTTAAACCAACAAGAATGTTTCTTTCTGGTAAGTTTTTAAAAAAAATAATTTACCAGTCTTCTTCAAAGAACATCTTGGTTTAGAAATTACTAATTTTTTTTTTATTTACATGTATACCTTTTTACTCAATATCTAGTCATGCATAGAAAGAAACATGTTGAATTTCAGGCAAAGCAAACAAGCTGTATTGCACAATATATATAAAAAAAACCTCAAAATTTTCAGGAATGGGTAAAATAACTGTCACTGACAGGTTAAATATATTTCACTATGCATGAATTGTCATTTCCAGTGGTGTATTAGAATACTGCTGAATAAGACTAATTTCCTAAGAAGAGATTTGAAAGTTCAGAGTGAAGGCAAAAAATTAAGTTTAGGGTTTGCTTTTTAAGATATTCTTATGTAAAATCAAATATTCTTTTATAACTAAAATATGTCACTGGTTTTTTGTGCATGTTGAATTTTCAGTGCAAAGCTGACATGCATTATTGGACAACATTTTTTTTTTTTTCAATTCCCCAAAATTTTCAAGAGTTGGTAGAATAACTGTCACTGACAGGTTAAATACATTTCACTAATTATGAGTTATTTCCAATAGTGTGTTAAAGTATTGCTGGATAAGCGTAATTGCTTGAGAAAGGATCTGAAAGTTCAGGGTGGAGGCGAAAGTCGAGTCAATGGGTTTGATTTTTCAGATATCCCTATGTAACATCAGTATGGTTATATAACTTTAGAAATATATTACTTGCTTTTCTTGTGCTCCAATTTGTCTTCTGTCGGCTACCAAACTTCTTGCTTTTTTTTTTTAAATTGTGATGATTTGGACTAATGTTTTGGTCCAGATCCCTTCAAATTGTTTCATATCTAACTCAACTAGAAGAGTTTATCTGCATTTGCTGTTTTTTCAATAATGTATCTGTATGTTTTTTAAATAATAAGCTTAAACATAAAAAATATTAAAATTAAATTAGTATTATTCTCAGGCCGCACTTTTCTTTGGAGTGGATAATCTTTTTTTGGAGTGTGAGAGTTGGTTCCATCATATTACTTCAGCAAAAGGGCTTCATATTGGAGAGAGGCCACTTGAAATGATAATTGAGATTTGGAAATTTGGTTGGGAGCATGGTGAGTGCATCTTGTCATGTTCTATAGACCAACTAAAGCAAGCTGTTTCTCCAGTGTTTAACTACATTGTTATGGCTACTGTAATAACACTTCCCCTAATTGTGTTTGCAGGAATCACTTTTCTTCAAGAACAATGCGAAGGTTATCTTTCACAACACTTTGTAGGTACACATGCATATAAATACGCTTATTGAACATCATTTTTTCCTCGAAGAGAATAGTTCTTGTGTTCTATTCTTTACTGCTATCTTTTCTTTTTAATTATTGTACTGATGCATGGCCATCTAAGAAAGTTTGTAGATTCCCAGAAATTTTCAATATTCTGCTCCATACAGGGTACAAGGGATGTTAGAAGCTATAAGAATATTTCCTTAATAATCTCGTGTGAAAAGAGGACTTTTTTTGACTTCCACTGAAATATAACGGAAATGAATTTCATATGGTTCACATCATAGAGAGATTATTATTATCAAAGTTATTTCCATTATCCTGCTTCCTGAAGCAAAGTAAGGTTGAACTTACAGAAATTGACTTATGTATGATCAATAACTCTACATCAACCAGGAGATTGTAGTGTGGAAACTATTGTGAAAAGATACGTTTATAGCAGAAACAATGTCAAAAAGAAAATTCAATCTCATCCACACAGTTGCTCATGTCTTTTGGTTGATAGTTGATTTTGGCTTCCCCAAATGAAAGCCGTAGCCATGTTTACATTTTTCATTGTATTTTTAATAGACCCGTGGACAGGCTATGAGCCATATTTACATTTTTCATTCCCCAAATGAAAACTCAATATGGTTAGTTGCAGCTAGATATGCGACAACAAAGATGCTATTGAGATAGAATGCATTCATGGTGAGCTAGAATTATCAAACATAAGCTCATAGCCTGAAATAGCTGCTGCGTGCACTGGGGTTGACCTCTTTCTGTAATAGCATAAATATCATTAGTGTAGTATGAAGTTGTGGAATAACTAATGTTGGGAATTGTATGCTCAAGGTTGGTGGGGTTCAAGCAGAAATAATCTGTTGAATCCACTTGATGCATGATTTGGAGTTGGGTGTGTCATAATTCAACTATTAGGATGTAATGTGTTATTATAGTCTCACATTGGAAAGAATAAGAAAGAGCATGGTCAATACCTAACAATTTTAACTTTTGGATTATATTGGTTCTCAGTTTTGTATTTAATGCCCATCTTGCTGCCAGAAGGAGCCTCGAATACACCCATTCAGTGGTGCCGGAGTAGCCCATGGTGACGGTCAATAATCAAGCACGAAAAATCGTGGAATTGAGATCGAGTTGAAGATTAATAGAGTCAATGTCAAATGGCAAAGAGCACCAATAGCATTAGAAGGAACTAGAAGAAAAGAAAGAAAAAAATCAATGTTGCACTTCAAGACTGTAAGGAGACGTTCAAAAATGCATGTACAGCGTGTGTCGCATGGTTGGTATAATGCTGTTGGTTATGGCTATTGCTAAGTTGCCGCTAAGAAAGTTAGACGAATACTTTAGCAATAGTGAAAAATATCATGTTCGAGTTGGGAATCGTGTGGAACGATTTGCAAGGAAAAGCTCGTTAGGTCTTGGTGTGTGTGATCAAACACCAAATACTAACACTAATGGATATTGAGAATCATGGTATATGCAGTTCACATGGAAAAGAGTTTTGTGCTCGGATTTTGGTGTTCAACTTACTAAACAATGCAAGAGATCAATGGAAAATTATGCGATCGATTAGGGCTAAGATCAAAGGTTTACATTGATCTTAATGATGATTGAGAAATCAGAGTCCAATTAAGGTGATCTAGGAGTCGATTCATGTTTTGTAGCCTTTTGGATGCGATGGTACAAACAAATTGGGATAATTTTGTTGTTTGGAGAATGTTCAGTACAACATAGTGAAGATCGACAATGATCAAGAATTATTGGGTATGACCGGATTGGTCGAAAGTCAATATGGATTATTGATGAGATTTTCCTAGCGGTCTAGAAAGATAAGTTGCATTTTAGCATGCTCATGTTGATGCATGTGAAGTTTTTTGGGAGATACTGAGGCACATATGGTATTCACGATTTGATCATGAAGCTTGAACCAAGGCATAACCTTTCTAAGTGGATCATGACATAAGTAGTGGTCATGTTCTCCATGTAGGAGATGAGAGTGATCATATGTACTCAGGTGGTCAAGATTCGATGTTCCCCTTTTACATTTATTGTGGTTCGTTCCCTTTTTACATTTATTGTGGTTCTTTCTTCATGAATATCATATTCAGATCTCATTACTCAGAAGACATCCATTTACCTTTCTAATGGTCATATTTTCTATGTGGTAGATGAGAGTGATCATGAGTACTTATATGGTCATGTGTCTTGACCAAGTTGGAGCATGACATAGCGATTTTGAACGCTCAAGTGGAGCTTGTAACTATAGTTGTGAGTGCTCATAAGCATGGTGGAGTGGTCACAGATACAAGACTATTTTTGAGCTGATGATTAGTGCTTAAGGACTATAATGATTGTATATAATGTTCATAGGAGTTGAAGCACGGTGCATGTACTCTGTACTCTGTATGTCTAACAAAGTGAATGACAAAAATAATAGAGTATCTCTAGATTGTGTAGTTTTTCAAATACAAGTCCTAATAAGTTTGGGGTTGCTTCTCGTATTTGGATGTGATCATGAATTATGGTAGGTCCTAATTGGACTTGAGCAGATAGGTCGGTCTTCTAATAAGTTTGAGTCACCAAATAGATGAAGATAGTGCTATCCTACTAATATCTTAATGAGTGCGTTATATATCTCTCTCATAGATGTCATGAGAAATAGGTTTTGGAATCTCTTATAGTTGGTCAAGAGAGAGAGGCTTGAGGGATGTGAGAGGTCAAAATAGTTGGTTCACCTTGTAAACTTTTATATTCTCTATTGTAATGAAAATTCTTATGTTGTTGCTATGTGAAAGTAGGTCAAACATAGTCGATCAAACCACGTTATGCCTCCGTGTTCTTTTTTGTTTGATTTGTTTTAATCTTGTGTGTTTGATGCGTTAGATCTCATAGCGAGTGGAGTTTGGGGTACTAAATCAACGTTTCCTATCATCAACTAGGCATGGGTTAAGAAACCCAACTCATTTTGATTTTTGGCCTCAGTCTGAGTTTGCATAACCCCTTCAATTAGTGAACTCTACTGGACATTATGCCAAGTGCGTGTATAATATTTAAACCCAACAATTAAAGTGTGCTAATCTCTGGTCATTTTGGTGGATACAAGTTGGATATGGTTAACGCAACATGATTGACTTGGATCATGGTAGGAATACAATAAGGAATGTAGCTATACATACTATTTTGGGCCTAATTATTAGGTTTAACACAAAATGGTGTAGGTGCTAACTGTGAACCTGTATACTGAAAATAGTATATATGAAAGAATGAGTCAAGAAGGGGCAAAATGCTCTCGTTGAATTTTGCATATCGTGAAGTGTATGATGTTGTGAGCCTTTAAAATTGCTATAGCTATAATTGCTCATTAAAGGAAATATGAAATCTGCCACCTTGTTTATCAATTTCCTATATTTCTGCAGCCCTAGATAAAGCACTTAGCAAGTATCATTTAATTTGGAAGTTTTACTTATATCGTGATGCGGATGCCTCTCTTGTGTAACTCATCAAGTAAGTATTTGCCTAGACTCTCTCAGTTCTGGGAATTTGACAGCTTGCTGGGTTCTTTGACAAGGCCCTTTCTGGCATCAACTCATTGATAAGAGAATATTGATGTAAGGTTGAATCGAATGTTGCTCACTTCTTTTGTTGAGCTTCCTGATTATTGAGAATCTGAGATAAAACTTTATAGTTGGCTGATTTTAATGCAAAAAATTGTTTAATGATGGTGGTAGAAGTGATGATGAGATGATGAAGGATAGATTCTTCATGTTCTAATGCTAAAACAGTGAGATCTATAGCTCTTTATGTGCATGCCTTCTAATCCTGCTCATTTTGACTTTACAAGTGATTAATATGACTTGCTGACATTTCTATTATTAGTACATAGAGGTAAAACTTGTGCCTTCTTTGTGAAAATCCCAGTATAGTTGATGACTGTTGAGTTTATCATCATTTATTAATTGTAACTCCATGGAGGAAACTGTTAATATTTGGGCATATCTCGTATTCTCGTGCAGGCATGGGCAACATCATGTACTTCTTTTGCTGGCATTCCATATGATCTATTACATTCCTGCTTAGAGCACCCTTGGTTAACTGTGGAATGGTTGGTTTTTTACCCTTACTGTCTGATGGTTTTATGATTACCAATATCCTGATAAGTTTGACCTCATGACCAGTGAAAAGCAACTCTGTGAAGCGCTTGAAGTTTGGCTTATTAATAATGCTAAATCTTTGGGGGGCTCATCTAACAACTCAAGAAGTGACTACTTTGGTATCCTTAAGAAGGTAAACAGCCAAATTACTGGAGTGTTTCGGTCTTGGCTTGTTCATCATGGCTACCCTACATAATTTGTGCAACTTGTTGTCTCTTATTATCAGTCTAGGCACCAAGGATAATTCTTTTCCGTCCAAATTCAGTCGCTCTATGCATCATGCATCTGCTAAATGCAATTGTATGGTTTATTTATATTATCGTGTTTATACCATCAAATTGTTATTGAGGATTGTTTTTTTTTTTTTTGGTGATTTTTGTCCAGGTGAAAGTTTGCCTTTTGCCTTTGGGATATGCTGTGGGTATGTTAATTGGCTTAGAATTCGATGCTATCCTTTAATAGGTTGAGTCTTTAATTTTTGCGTGCACTTTGTCAACTTAAAGGTGCGTGTTTTATAGGGCTAAGAAGACGCTTCTTGCAGTTTGCGGATGAGGTTGTTTCTGCTATAATCGATCTTATGCAGGATCCTTCTTCTAGATTAGCTCATGCAGTGACAGACTATGACATGGATAAGTACAAAGTTCGGCTGACTGAATATTCTGAGGTATTGATCCTGTTTCATATTAATTTGGGTGATGCTAGTCAAAATCTATCATACTTATTGTTTCTCCTTTTTGCGTCAGCTCAGAAAAAGATAGACTCGTGAACCATGTTTTGTCACAACTATTATGAAAATGGTTTTGGTGTCGTCAAAAGGGAAATGGGGAATGCTAACTGTTGCTGGAAATTTCTTAAGTAAACCTCCCAATGAGATTTCTTTGTGGCTAAACATTTTCTATTAGATCTTTTCAAAGAACTTTTCTAGGATGTATATGCATTGTTGTGATCTATTTTTTATGTTTTTCTTATCTTTTATTTGGAATTCCACCAGTTGATAATTAACAATACAATTCATTAAACTTGTAACAAATCTCTTTACTTGTGTTTGACGTTGTCCCACTCCTTGTTTTGGTCTGAAGGATTGCTATCTGTTCTTTTAACTACTAGATTTCCTCCTTATGTTTTGCTTTTAACATCTAGATTTCCTCCCTGATTTTCAGAAGATAGTGCTTTCTGGCTGCACCCACCTGACAGTGCCTTTTCTGTTTCTGGCTGTACTACCTCATGATTTGGATGTGGCGCTGAAGGCTAGAACTTTTCGTGCATTAATTGAGCTTGATAGTCATGGTGGAGACTATATCCAAATCTTAGAAAAGTTAGTAAATATTCTGTCTTTTGAACATGTGCATGAGGTGAACATGTCCAATTGCCCAAAAGTTAATTTTTCTGCAGCCATTACATGGTTACACATGGCATTCCCATCATTGAAAATATTGAAGGCATCTCATTGTTTGCATTTCACAATGGAAGATTTGCTTCATTTGATCACAAAATGTCTTCTTATCGATGAAGTTGACTTGACAATTGATGTTAGTCCTGTGACACCCACAATGCCAGTTTTATCTGCAACTACTGAAGGATCTCGATTTTCAGATGGCAAACCATTAACAAAGTTGGAAAAGCAGATATCTGTATCGAACATAGGAAAATATTCATTGGGAGAGCCGGTTATAGCAAATATCTCAAAGTTGACATTGGAAGGTCGAACTGATATCAATGGTAAGACATGACTCCACAGTGGCTTGATCTCCTTTCGTAGAACTGCTAGCTTGATAACCCATCTTACAACTACTGTTGTAGAATGCGTGGCATGCTTGTATGTGTGATGTGTCTTTGTACAGGTGTGCTCATATCCACGCGTGAAAAGAAAATTTGTCATATTTCTTGTGTGGATAAATCTTTTCCATATTCAGTTGTCTTTCTTTACAACTACTCAATTGTCTTGATCAGATATTTTTAGCCCTTTTCTCTTTTCTTCTTTCCAATATTGATTAGAGTTTACTTATCTTGTTTTTGCTATTGTCAGATTCGGACCTGTTATTTATTTCCGTCCTCTCTGATTCCCTATCTTATCTCAACATTAAAGGATGCACTAAGGTTACTGACACAGGCATCTCCAAGCTTATAGCCAAATGTCGTAAGGTTCACTCGTTGGTTCTGTCGTACACATCATTTGGCAGAATGTCGATTCTCACACTATGTTCTAGTCATATTTTTCCAGTTGACTTCCACGGAGTGCATCACAATCCCAAATATTCAGACCTGATGGCATTTGGACTCCAACAACTGCATCTAGATGGTTGTAAAGGTAATTGTGACGGTTTCATTTCCTTCTCCCTGCAAATTCAGTCATGCTGTTTTACAATCTGATAATATGGTCTTCCAAGTTTCTAGCAGTTCATAAGTGAAGTCAAGCATTTAAGATACAAATAATATTAGTTTCATTATTAGTGCTTTTGATTGCACAAATTTAAACTGCATGAGCAATAAGTTTGATTTTTCTACGCATCAAATGCCCATTGTGGACTCGTGAACAAACCCTATTTATTCCATAGTTTCTGTGGCAAAAAGTCTACACTGCTTTAGAGGTTGATGCTGAGGTCAGCTTGCCTATCCACTTTTTTTTTAATGTTTCAAGTCTTTGATGGAGCCTGCTCCAAAGCTGAATCCAATTTGATGGGAGAAGGCTTAAATGACAAGTTTCATTCCTTAATTGGACAACATTACATACTCAAGTGGTTCATTGTACTTTTGGTCAGCTTTGATCAGGTCAAGTACTTCGAATGAACCTATAATGATCAACATTGTCTTCCTCAGGTATTGATCAACAATCAATGTCGCAGCTTATGAGCCACACATACATGCTGACAATTTTGAGTCTAAGAGACACTTGCCTCATTGATGATGCCCTTTATGAGTTCATGGGTTCTTCTTTACAGAGGCTTGATGTTTCTGAAACCATGGTATGTTCTTACTTGCTTGCCTAAGTCATCATTTTTGGACTATCTTATCTAATAGGGTGTCTCTTGCTATCCTCTCCTTGGCCTTGCCATTGAAGTTTCCGGGTTAGCAGTGGCACTTGAGTATTTATTTCTTTATATTATGTAATTTCCATGTAACGGACAATGATTATATATTTATGTGCTATCCGTACAAGACGCCAGTGTTGCTAATTAAGTTTATCTTAAGCTTGACAGTTTTGACAGGTGTCAAGTCACTAATTTTTCTGCTTGCGATTATTCAGGTTTCAACTCAAGCATTGACTTTTATTATCAAAAGGAACCCGCATATGAGGTGTTTGAAAGCAACATCGTGTAGGAACTTGCGAAAACTCAACTGTAACTGCATGCCGAATGCAAGTAGTTCTCACTGTGAAGATCTTTTATGCGTATTGGGCAAGAAATGTGTCCTTGAAGAAGTGGCATTTGGATGGGGTTTTTCTTTGTTTCAACTCAAAATGTTAAAACCTGCTATTAGGAACCTAAAGGCCATAACAATGGGCCTTGGTGCATCTCTGGACAATCAGATACTTGGTGTAATTCCGGAAGTTTGCCCTCAACTGGAGTCTGTGATTCTTATATTTCAGGTAATTCCATAACAGAATCATATTACACTGGATACATCTTGTTCTTTCATTACTAGCTACTTACGTTTTTTTTTCACAGGTGATTTCTGACCATGTTGTGAGAAACATTCTGCAATCTCTGGAGCATTTGCAAGTGCTTTGGTTACGCTGCTGCCTTGGTGACTTGACTTCGTTTAGCTTGCAGATACACACTCCAAATTTGAGATCATTAAGACTCGAGTGGGTAACTCCATGGATGACAAATACTGACTTGGTTGTCTTGACTCAAAACTGCCAAAATTTAGTTGAAATTTCCTTGTCAGGGTGTAAACTTCTTGATTCAAGTACGAAACTCATAACCTCACTGCAGCTGTATAACTAGTTAAGAAATTGAGGTTGATGTCTTTTTTTGTACTTTGCAGATTCACAAGAAATCATTGCATCTGGCTGGCCAGGCTTGACATTAATCCATTTAGAGGTTTGCAGTATTGACACATTAACCCATTTGGAGATAGCCTAGTGAAGAGCAAAATTATGTTTTGAATGGGTTAGCTATGTAACTCCTTTTTAATGAATCTGTATAATTAGGCACTACGAACATGATAACTAGATTTACTTAAAAAAATGATAACTAGATTTACTTAAAAAAAAAAAAAGACTCTTTTAACGAAATTCGTCGCAAATAGAAGCTATTCCTATGTGGGCTGCTAGCAGTTTGGCCTTGACGTCGTGTCGCCGATGATAATTTCAATATGCAAGAACGATTAATTCTTATAGGTCTTAGGATCGTGCAGATTTCATATTTTTGTTTTGTTTTGCTTATCATTGCATTCTTATGACATAAAGAATGAATAAAAATTAGATATGCTTATGATTATTTGTTTTTTTAATAGGAAGGCTACAGACTTGAGTAATTAACTGGTTACATTGGAAGTTTAGTTTGTTTGAAAAATAATGTATCTATGATGGTGAAAAGTAGGTTCGCTTATTCTATTTATCCTTAAATTATTGAGAATTGCTCATGCTTACCTATTTGTTCCTCTCACAAAATTGAGCCGTGATGGCTGAGATGTTATACTTGAAAATCCCATTGCCAATAAGTATGATTGGGCCTCCGTTGGATTTTAGGAGTATATTCTGTTTGGCTCTTGGCGTTCTTTGTACCTCATTGCCCACATCAATTCTATCATTTTTCCCTTTCTAGATCTTGGCTAGGATTATTTGAAGGATGCTGAATTGGTCCTTGAATCTTATGATGAGCTCCTTTCCTTTCCATAGTTTACTTGGCTGAAGTTTGGTACTAAGAAAGAAGATAATGTGGGCAGACAGCCTAAGACTTTGTCAAATCTCGCATGGAGCCTTGCCCCACAGCCGACCTTATTTTGATAAAAAGAAAGGGTTTAGATGTTATGAATATAATGAGGGATAATGAGCTGGTTCAAGTGATTTGGTGGTGTTGAAACAAAGATTCTTGTGATGTAGACTGTATTTTTGACTTGTTTTTCAAACATTGAAATCTAATTCATGATAACTATTGTCCATGTCTATAAGTTCAAGTTACTTTTGTGTTTGCTTTGTATTTTGTAGCAAATAATTACTTTGTAAATGTCTACCTGCTCTGCAATATTGTTGATATAATTTTTTTCTGCAGAACTGCGGAAAGGTGACTTCAGGTGGAGTTTCTTCTCTTTTCAACTGCAAAGCCGTTGAAGATCTTCTATTACGCCATAATGTAAGTATTTAATCATTGATGTCTTTGGTGTCACATGAAGTTCAAACCATCCCACTTCATGACTGACTCGCTTGACTATATTATACACTTCAGACTGGTTTAAATGTTCAATATAACCTGTTATAACTAATAAGTAATCTTTCTCCATTCTATTGAAAAGTTTTATTTACACTGCTAATGGCATCCATCAGATTTTGTATGTCCTGCTCTTTATGTGTGTGAACACCATTAAATGTGGTTAATTTTTATTATTAGTTCATGCATCAGTGTCACACAAAGACTTATAGCGGGGGTGCTCGCGTATGATAACCTGTACCAATATTATTTCTGCATTCCATTTTATTTACAAATATTTGGAAACCCTTCAAATACAATCCCCTTAACATGGGAGCGCGCACACACAAAATAAAAAACACACAAACCAGGAGAAGTTGGAATGTGCAAAAGCTTACTTCTCATGTTTTTCTCACTACAAATTTTGACTTATCAAGGCTTTTGCATGAGCATTTGCTGGGCCAAATAAAACATTGGTAGCTTCTGTTTCTCATATTTATATGGTAAAAATTTCAGGGACGTGGTATTCAGAGAAATTTCATATCTGATGCTGCTTCCAAGGTATTTTGTCTCATGTTGTGATGTATGTTTCCGACTGACAACTGACCAAACCACTAAAGTTCTTTGCAACTTGTACAATGCAAATTGCAGCTCCCATTACTCCGGAAATTAGCACTGGATCTGTGTGATGCCTGTGAAGGCGGGTTTGATGGCCCCAGTGTAAGACATTGCATCAAACTAAATAAATATCTCCCTTTCCCCTTTTCAATTCTTTCTGGAACTTGGCACAAATTATGGTATTATGGCAGCATGCGGATAGACTCTACATGCGGAATGTCAGAATGAGTCGCTGCACGCCACAGAAGTGTGGGTTTGAGCTCCAGTCGGAGGGAACATTCAACCCGGTGCACAAGGAGACCATAGTTTTGGAGTGGACCTCCAAAGAGTTGCGAACAATAGTAGTGAAAGAGAGAATATAGCATGCGACAAATGGTCGCAAGCTGGCAATCCTTCCAAACTCCAGGAGATCCACTCAGGGCACTGGCTTGTGCTGTAGTATGTGGCAGCATCCGAGCATTGCAATCATATGATGGCGGCCTATTCATGACCTCTGATTCTATTGTTGTAGCAGAAGGAGTAAACAGACCAGAGAATGATTTGCGAAAATTAGCCTGTATTGTAAGTGAATAATGTAACCGCTATTTGTATTGCTGTAGCAAAAGAAGTGAGTGATAGCAAAATGGTCCGAGTGATTAGTTGATGATGGCATATGAACGATGAATGTACGTATTTATGCTCTGTGGTTGTTCAAGATGAAACATATTTTCTTAAATTTTAATTTTTGGTTTATTTGATTAAGAGAACGTAAACAGTTAACTGTGCAGTACAGGGGAAGTTGAGGACGTTTTCTGACAAAAATCTGATTGCAAAGTGGAAGAAGGTGAGAATCTACGTTCTGCTGTTTGCTTTACATGAGTTCTATTATGAATCACAAGATCTTGTTAGACATAATTTTAGTTATTTGTATTTTTCTCATGCTGACTCTAGAGAATGTTAAGAAATTTTTTCTGTCATTATTTCCTCCTGTAGGGGAAAGAAAGCATTTTACGCTGTTTAAATACTTGCTACTTCATGTGCGCCACACTCACTCTCACGTGATGTTCCCTATATAACCCCACGAGCGAAGCCCTTGAGGGGAAAAAGGGAAAAAGAAAAAGGAAAAAGGAAAAAATGGGGGAGAGCGTGAGGACGGTGCTCTGCATCGGCGACATCCACGGCTACTACGACAAGCTGCAGGCCCTATGGGCCAACCTCGAGTCCTCCGTGGGCCCGGACGCCTTCTCCACGGCCCTCGTCATCTTCCTCGGGGACTACTGCGACCGGGGCCCACAAACCCGCGAGGTACTCGACTTCCTCATCTCCCTCCCTGCCCGCTACCCGGTCCAGTCCCGCGTCTTCCTCTGCGGCAACCACGACCTCGCCTTCGCCGCCTTCGTGGGGGCCCTCCCCCCGCCCCCCGACGGGTCCCACCCCTCCGCCACGTGGCGGGAGTTCGAGGCGAACGAGGAGAGGGAAGGCTGGTTCAAGGGGGAGGGCCACGAGCGGATGCACGTGCAGGGGAGGCGGTGGGGCGGCTGCATCAAGGACCGCTGGAATGCTAAGAAGGGGATGCCCTACAAGGGTTCCATCTACGACGCCGGTCCCACCTTCGAGTCCTACGGCGTCCCTCACGGATCAGCCGGTCGTTATTAGATTAAACAAATTAATCGATTTGTTACTGTTTTGTGTTAGGGTTAGCTTGATTATTTTTTAGTAATTTTTTTTCTCTTGCAGATTTAGCTAAAGCAGTGCCGGATCATCACAAGAAATTTTTGGGGGATTTGGTTTGGATTCATGAGGAGGTAGTTGCTAATTTATTTATTTTTATTATAATTTTTGGCGGGAAATTAGTGTAATTAATTTGGGTTATTTGTGTAGGATAAAGTTTGGATTGATAGTGAAGAGAAAGGTAGGATTTCTTGCAAGCTGATAGCTGTTCATGCTGGATTGGAGAAATCGAGAGGGGTTGATGAGCAGCTTAAGTTTCTGAGAGCGAGGGATACGAGCATACCCAAGGTGGAGGATCTTAGTGGGCGGCAAAATGTTTGGAATATACCAGAGGTAATACCACTTCTCATTTTAGTCTTCTATTTTTTTTTTACAAATACTTTTCGGGTTGGGCGGATCAATTTGTGTAGTAATGTCAGTTGAGTATATGCTTAATATGAAATGGTTGATTCTGAAAATTTCAGGTAGTCTGTAATTGTTTTCTTTTGCTGCAAAAATTATGTAATTATCCTTTTGTGTTCATACTTAGTATTAGATATAAAGCATTACAAATGCTTCCATTGTTTTATTTTCCATCATTAGGTGTCTGGTTGCTTGGTAGGATTTTGATTAGTTGGTTGGGATGACTGAAAGGTTGATTAGGCATAGCAAATGCAATGCCTGGAGAACTTAAGGGAATGACTTGCTTACAGGGAATGCAGTTGATACGAAGTTTCTGCATTACGGCTGCTGTTTATGAGTATTTTCTGGGTCTCTCAACGTTGTTCCGTGTCTAACCAACCTCAGGACGCAATGGAAGATCTCTAGATCTATAGTTCAACAATATTCGTTGAGAATTGAAGTACTTGACATTTGCTTCTGTCTTACTTATTTTTATCATATCATTTTTGCTTTTAGGTCATCTATGTGAATTGTAGCTAGGGATTAGAATGAGTAGGTCCAAGGGTCAAATTTGGTCCGTCCTATTTAAATTTTTGAATTAAAAAAAAAATTTTAAATTTCATTTTTAATTCAAAGTTTTGAATAGGACAGGTCAAGGACATGTCCTTGAATGTGTCTATTCTCATCCCTAATTGTCGTGGATGTGATTGAGGAACAAGGGTTAGATGTTGTTAGATCCAAGGACTGTTTCATCCCTTCCTAGGGTGCATTACACCTTATCCAGGTGCATTATGTACCCCTGCATTATGTACTCCCTACCTCTGTAGGACTCATTAAATTCACTTTTGTGTTTTGATGTTGCTCACATCATCAGATATTTGGATAAATGAAAATTTGATGAAACATTAGACTTCGCATGTCTCTTGTTTCCTTTGCAATGGAGTTAGTGTCATTGTTTAAAATAGTGATAACAGTAATGTAACGAATTGTCTTTGTTTGGTTATGTAGCATATAACATAATGCATAACGTATGTTATGCAATATCCTATTTATTTAATAAAAATAAATATCAAATTAAATAAAATAATTTTTATAAGTTGAAAAATAAATTTAATATTCCTAAATAAAGAATATAAAACTATTTTTAATACATAATCTATTCTAAATTTATGTTAAGTCTTACAATAGTTTTTATATTTATCTTCATAAATTATATTGCGTGCAATCGTAATTCCAGTCATCATCTAAAAAAGAAAATAAGATTCTAATTTTTTTTATTTCAATTCTAATTATTATCATTGTTATAATTTATATTTTGTAATGTACAATTTATCTTATTGTAATTATTGATTTCAGTTCAGTTAAAAATTCAATAGAATCAACAAGTAAGATATTTCAGCAACCGGAGAGAAATTACAACAAGCCAACAATGAAACAATCGCAAATTAGAAAGTTAGCCATTTCACAAGCAATTAAGTAAACCAACAACTAATCAAGTAAAAAAAAATTACAACTCGTTGATAATCAAAATAATAATTAACAATAATATAGAAATAACTAAAAATAATAATTGTAAATAACGTAATATAATGTAATTTAACGTAACGTTATGTAATGTAACGTAAAATAACATAAAAAAACGTTTACTATTACGGTGCACTGAATTATTTTCAGCTGATACATAGCGTTGGAGTTCCGTTAGGTTTCATAACGCAATATAACGGGTTTCATAACGTGTTATTTTCAACATTGGTTAGCGTATGAGTAATTGGGTTTGACATCTTGCCGATAGAGAGCAGAGATACCTAGGCTTTGAACCCAAGGCAGTTTGTTGTAGCAATCATGTATACTATCATCTGAGCATTTGAAAGCTTGATGAGTACATGGTTGACTCGTTTAATCACTTCCGCACTTTCTAATGCTATATCACTTTGCAAACACGAGATGGTTTATCAGTTGTGTTATCAGGAAGTCATATGAGATATCAGATTTCAGTGACCACTCTAGCAATTGCATGCTTTGAGAGCGTGCTGTGCTGAGATTAGTCTCTCTTCGTGGCTACACCATAGTAACAAGTCTATATTAATAAATCTGTATACAGTTAATCAGAGCTAGTATCCAAGAACCTCTCTAGCAAACTGTTTTAATGTTCTGTTTCTAAAAGAATAGATTCAATCACAGGGTAAATTGCTCAAAATTACTTCAGGTTTTCCCATTTATGGAACAAGTACAACTGCACTTGTTTTTGACACTTCGTTGCCTTTGTCAGTTCTGTGTTAGCAACCTGACCATGTGGATGTTCATGTGCCTTGGAAAATACCTTCTTGCCCCTTTGCTTGTCATGACTTATCCACTTACCATTTATTTTGTTCCATCTCATTATCAGTTCATTTATTATGATCATCCATTCCATCTGATCATCTTCAAGGGCTTGGGATGTTATCAATCTTGCTACATTTCTTTTATTTTGTTTTATATTTACGGTTCTTTCCTATTTCCTCAAAATTCTCTCCATTGGGTTTCTAAACCTTCAATATACCAACACCTTTATTATCTCTTATTCATTATACTAAAACCATCGAAGGTGATAGATAGTGCTTCATGCACATTGGACCTGGTGTCAAGTGCCTATTTGTTGTGAAGTCCCTGCAACGAAAACATTCTAGTTTTTGTCTACAAAAGTTCATATTTATGAGTAGTACAGTGTTTGCAAAACTTAATTTGGAACTTTACTGGCAAGATTGCTGCAACATGCTACTATTTAACTGTTGCAAAACTTGATTTAGAACTTTACTTGCAAGTTTGCTGTAAGATGCTACTATTTAACTGTTGAAGGACTTGGTTTAGGACTTTACTTGCAAGCTTCTGCAACATATTACTATTTTACTGTTGTATGGAAGTGTAGAATGGATCATTTTGATATAATGACAAGATATTCTTGGGGCTATTTGATTCAACAGGTGTCCGGTACATCAAAAATTTGGAATGTAGTGTATGGTTAACGCCAAAGTTTAAAAATCTCATAGTTGGTATCAGTTGATGGTTTATGCTATCGGAAGTTGGCGAAATTTATACAATCGTACTGCAAGACATTTAGGCAATATTGGCGATAATCACTACTGACATTATAGGATCTATACTGCATTGAATACCTGAAAATCTGAAGTGATATTCTCGGTACATATCAATATCATCTGATAATATAACCTTGGTTACTAGGATAACCTACGAGAATCATTAGACATCTTACATAAAAGATGAACTGAAGCTAATACTAAAGTATGTATATACCCTGTCTATAGAGTGAATATGTTTCATTGCCTTACCAAAATAATCCCAATTTGAAGCTGCCATGAGAGGAAATACAAGCATGAATACCTTGAGGAAATGCAATTTTGGATCATTGTCGGAGATTGATGAAATAGTGGCCAATGTCAGAATATGTGGTGGTCTAACAAGTGATTTTTCAATCACAATTAGATTGCATCAAGAATCTGCATTGAGTTCGTTCTTATTTGTTATACTGATGGATGAGCTTACTAGAGCTATTTAGAATGAGATACCTTGGTGTATACTATTTGCTGCTGATATTGTCTTAGTTGATGAGACAAGAGTAAGGGTTAATGCCGAATTAGAGTTATAGAGGCACACATTAGAATCTAGATGTTTTAAATTGAGTATGTCTAAAACAAAATATATGGAGTGTAAATTTAGTAAACGACAGGATTTAGACTATAGTGCTGAAACACTGGACGAGCAAGATATACAAATGAGCAGTCAGTTTGGATATGTGAGTTTTATTATTCAGAATGATGGAGAGATCGATAGTGATGTTAACCATATAATACAAGCTGGTTGGTTGAAATGGAGGAGTGCAACGGGTGTGTAGAATCTCAATCTCTCGTGTTTGAATATGTATTCAAAATTTTGAGGACATATCCATGTGCACTGAGATCCCTTGTCAACTCCTTTCCATAAAGGCATAAAACATCTTGTTTAGCTAATGGCAGTTATGCTTTGAGGTAGAATAGTATGAAACAATTAGTGAGTGTCTGTATGGTCCAAAAACTTGTGCTTGGATTGGAGGTAGTCTTCTGCAATTTGCATTAATGCATCTCTTTTGGAGTGCATGATGATTTGAAATCAAATGAGAGGCTTAGCTGACACGTTTCCTTCAAAATGTGAATCCTTTCCATTTAGCTTGCAGTACAACAATCATAATTCAGATGTGATATTGTTGGAATTAAAATTGAGTCGATTGAGCTGATGGGATGTGAATGTGCTTTGTTTTGTTTCTAGTTTCCCTTTTTTCTATAACAGAAAATATATTTCTTTTACCAGCCTTGATGACTCAGATCAACTTAAATGGAAGTTCTTTTTTTTTTTTTGGACAGAAACACTTTCATAGAAGCTCAAGTTTGACATCTTGTCGGTTTACTAAAGATACTCAGCCGTTTATATTGAACAAAACTCAAATTCATATTGACAATTGATAAACTTTTTCTACAATGTTCTATCAGTCATACTCTCATGGTTAAGCTTCATTAGCTGACTATATCGCACTAATACATTATTTCAGGAACTGACCAGGGAGCCAACCATAGTCGTGAGTGGTCATCATGGGAAACTCCATATTGAAGGTCTTCGTCTTATCATCGATGAAGGCGGTGGGCTGGAAGCTAACCCCATAGCTGCTATAGTGCTTCCTTCCATGAAACTTGTCCGCGACGCAGACAATATCACTGGCAAGAATTGATCATCAGCGAGTTATCTGAGGTTGTCTGTCTGGGTACCAATTCGATACCAATCCAGTTCAAGTGAAAAGAGAACAAATGATAAAGCTGTGCGATAGCTAAGAAAGCTCATAAAACAGTAACTGTGGTATTTGTTTTTGGTCCTTGAAGCTTACATTTCATGATCATAGGTGAAGATGCACCATAGTATTAGTGACCTTAGCTTACTGCTGTGGATTCACAATATTGCTATACTTGCTTATATTCTTTTCTCATCTTTTACAGTATTATATGGCACTGGTACTTGTATCTGAAGAGAATAAATTTTAGACTTGCTTGCTCCAAGTCTTTGGTACTGCTTTAATGTAAATATTTGGCGTACTAAATTATTGAATTTCCTTTTTCGCTCTCTTATTTCAGTTGCTGTATCAGTAAAACTAGGGATGGGTCACATATGTTGGACCTAATAATGCACACTTTTCATCTTCTCTTCTTTAATGTGTCAGTTTCGGGAAGATGCTATATTGCAGCAAGGTCCCAATGGAAATTTTATATTCATGCCTTTTTCTTTGAATTAGAGACATTTGTTTGAATTTGAGAAATCGGTCAAGAAATTTAATATGGATAATTGAATAGGAATTTAATTTGGATCATTAATTTGACCGTTGTCTTATTATGTTATTTTAAGAAGAAAACCATGGTCTTTATGAGGGAAAGGGCAATTCCCACCAATCTTACATTAATAGACATTTATTGAAAGATCTAACTTAAGTAATTAATTAGATTGCGATCTTATTATCAATAGAAAAGTAAAAAAAAAATATTTAAAAAAAAAAATCAGTGTCAACCAATTTTGCATCAATATAATTAATCTCTCGCTTGTCCATTGATTTTCTCTGTCAATGCGCATGCAATGTACTTTCGCTAACCCCACTAAAATTTGACATATTTGAATTCCAAATATTAACCGAACAATCTTTAACTTAGTAATCTTAACCGTTGTAGCACAGTAAAATCCCACTGCTGGTATCGAGTGAATATTGTTGATATTCGATGAACTTTTAGATCCGCTTCGGATTTTCTTTTGAGGGCGATTTCGTAAATAGCAGCGCAGGGAAGAGAAAGCTGCTCCGTCTCTTTCGTCTCAGAGAGATTTGCCGTCCACATGCACTCCCCTATCTAGAAACCGACACCTCAGCGCAGGCCCCACCCCATCCCATCCCATGACTCCATGAGCCAAACACGTAGCACCGCCATCCACGTGAGACTGCACTTTCCTGCTGCTGCAGCGGATCCTCAAATCCTACTCCTTCCTTCAAATCTCTCAAAATCTTGGGAGAGAGAGAGTTTGAGGTAAATTCTAGAAAAACTCTCTCCGTTGGTTGAAGGAGATGTATGCGATCCCGGGGATCAAGTTCCCCGCTACCAAGCCTCTCCGACTTGGTGGTGCCGGCGGCAGTTCTAATGGCGAGCGCAAGATCCCCGCGAATCTCTCGTTCATGCTGAGGAGCGAGCCATTCTCGAGTAAGCTTCGCTTTCTGATTTTACCCCTTTTTTTTTTTTTTCCATTTTTGGTTGCCAGTAGTTTGGATCTGCCGCAATGGTGCTGTTTGAATTTTGCGTGGCACTTGACAGTGAGCTTGTTAACTCTTTTCTCCTTTTTATTTTCCCCCTTTTTTAATTACAGTGATGTTCCCTTTTGAGGTTTTTTATTTTTTTTGAGATCTGTGATTCCTCTTTTGCACTTTTTTAAAGCGTGGTGCTATCATAAGTTTTTAAATGTTATTCTACTAATATTTAAAAACTAGGGTTTGATTTCACCCGAAAGAAATAAGAATAGAAGTGGAAGAGGTGGATCTAGGGCTGTGGGATCGTAATCTATATTAGGTTTTGGATATGTCAGCCAAATGTGCTGCTCTACCGTTGATTCCTTATAGTCTATTTAGAATGTCTGTGAAAAAAATTAAGAAAGAACAATTAAGATTTTAATAGGAAACGATTTGGTTTCAGAAAATTTGTTTACTTAATTCTTGTAATGCTGACAATAAGGTGAACTTAGTTTTGAAAATGTGTTTGCCCAAACTAGAAGACGAATTGCATGTAGGCTATCAAATATTGAGGAGATGGGACGAGTCAGATTTTTGAGCCAGATAAATCCGGCAGTCATCTATGCATGGGTGAATTTATGGTGTATATGTGTTAGTAGGGGAATTGTTACACCAAATTTGTTTTATTCAAACATATGGGATTATCTTGGATAAGTCATCTTGTTGTAAAATGAAAAAAGCCTAGAAGCCTTATAGTTGCTGCTTTGTTGCTGGTTACTAAGCATTCATGAGTTGCCTTTTTTTATTTTCTTGAATTAATGAGTTGCCTTTTTTACTTTCTTGAACAGTGTTATAACAAAAGACTGGAAGTCAATAAGTAATATAAAGAACCTTATTCAATTCTTGTACGGCATGAAAATTTTTGTGATTTATCTCACAACTGCCCTGTGCATCTATGTGTGTATGTTTGTGCATGCTGGTAGTGCTGCTAAATATGCATGTTCCTTTTTGTGTGGAAAGGAAAAGAAATGAGCTTGTTTACTGACTGACATTGACACCTTATAATTTTCTTTTGCCTTTTTAAGGTCTCCTATGCTGAATTCAGCTCGGATTGCAATCTTCTTCTGGATTTGATATGGTCATACAGAAAATTTGATGGGAATTTCTATTTTGGCTTCTTCTGTTGTATGTAGAGTTCTACTGATTCGATGTTTCTTCAGGGAAGATACTTGCTGGAAGTTCTTCGTATGAAACTGATTCTAAGTCCATGGCTGTTGCTGCAAGTGAAAAAGTTCTTGTTCCTGGCAGTCAAGAGGTGAAGTGCAATAATTACCAGATCCCTTCCATATTGTTCGCACTCAGCATTCTTTTTCTCAATGTTTGGTTCCTGCAAACCCCCTTAGGATTTAGCTGAGCTCACTGACTTGAAGCTGCAATGGATGGTAACATAGTATTAGATTGTATTATAGCAGATGTCTTATTACAAATTGCGACTATTTTATAAAATCTATTTCTTTGTTTTTTGGTGCTGATTTATTGGTCTATCATAACAGCAGTAGATTTCTCTTTATTCTAGAATTATGCCATGGGGTTGTTTCTAGTATATTTTTGGACAAGTATGCCAGCAACCGGCACACCATAAAAGGCTATTGGCCTAGAAATAGACGAGACAAGCAAGTCTTGAATGCTGAATCTACCTTCCTTTTGATTGGTAACCAACTAGTTCTCATACTTCCATGGGAACCAAATATAGAATCTTTCTCCCTACATGGATATAGGTTTACTAATGCATGAATATTTAACTTTGTTTCTCAGTAATTTGATGATACATCTGATTTCTTCTCATTATAAAACTCTTAACCATTAGACTATCTAGTTGTTGGCAAATTCCATATCAAAATCATCTGGATCTTTATAGGTATTAGAAGAAGTAGTTGGTCTACCAGCTGAGGACGAAGATAAGGCTGATGCTGCACAGACATCCATATCTTTAGAACCAGTGAGTAGCAGGAGCATGGAAGAAGGTGATGAACATTCTGACGGGGTGAATGTTGGAGTTGTAAATGTTGCAGAAAAGCTGAGAGTTATTCCCCCACCTGGTACCGGACAAAGAATATATGAAATTGATCCATATTTGAAAGATCACCAAGCACATCTTGACTATCGGTATGACATCTTAATGACTGTTTATTAGGCATTTCCCATTTTGTTTGTCACTGGAAATTTAAATTGGAATACTCTATGGGATAGCAACAACTGTGTAATGCATGACCCATGTAAGGTTCTTATCTGTGAGAATTCTACAACAGACAAATCTAACTACTTGTCTTTCTTAAGGTGTTGCCTCTAGGAATATAGTATATAGTTTAATTCTGTAACCTGTCATAATTTTATTATTGATGTGAAACAAAAAAGATTGCTGATTCTTAATCTAGTGCAATACATAAGGCTTGATGATCTCCCCATGAGACAAATTGGATCCCTTGTGGTTGCTCCAAATGATATTTTGAGATTCCACCAATCGTTGGAGCCTTTATTGAACATGCAATAGCGTGTCGGTAGGATAAATGCTCACAATCTTCAATATGATGGTTTCTCATAGTTTTTAGTGGATTGAATGCTCACAATCTTCAAAATGGTGTACTTTCAATAATTAAGTTCACTTGATCTTGCAGTCTACTTCATTAAAATATATGATTTGCTTTGGCTATATCTCCCTTGCCTTTGTAGCTTACTTCGTGTCTACAAGATGAATGCAATTTCCCAAAACAAAACTCAACACCTTAGGTCTGTCAAGTGTCTTAGTTTTGGGGTATGGTTGTTTTTTCCTTCTTGCATTAACCTGCACGGTCAAGAAGAAGTACATCTGCTTGCCAACTGGCTATACGTTCTGAGGCAGGAATGCAGGTTCTCTCTTTCGCAGAGTTGTATTTGATTAAAATTTTGGGTCAGATAGAGATTTTGCATCACATTGAGGATAAAGCTTGTGAACTTTTCTGTGGAGCATTATCGACTTTGGGTTGTGCTCGGCAGCTGTTGAAATTATTTCGAGGGGAAATCAATTTCAATGGTAGAATTAATGACAAGAATCCTGTCCGGCATTTTCAACAATATGCTTGAAGTGTAAAACTTTGCTTAGAATTTGGATCTACATATGTACATGCATGCATATGTTATCCGATTTCCTATGTGATGTTTGTTTGTTTGCATTCTAGGCATCAAAATGTAGATTGAATCACTCTCTTATATTCTGATTGTAGAACATAATATTAAGCTGAGGATAGGAGTGTGAAAGTGATTTGCTGGACTTCCTCTGTTTTTCTCTCTTTAGTAGCTTGTATTGATAGATTATATTTATAACATCACAATTTGTTATGGGTTTATCTTTTGTTATTGGTTTTTCAAGCTACTGCAAGGTGATGGAATTAGCTGGAGTTTTACTTTTGTTTTTTTTTTTTTTTGTTTCAGATATAGCCAGTACAAGAAGATGCTAGATATGATAGATAAGTATGAAGGTGGTCTGGATGCATTTTCTCGTGGCTATGAGAAATTCGGCTTCATTCGCAGGTAAATTCTCTCTGTCTCTCCCTCGCAAAAGGTATACGAAGGGCATTCTACCTTTCTATACTCGTGGAAGTCTTTTTATCATCACCGTGTGAAAGTTCTTTGTATATCTATTTTTTTAAAGCTATGAAACAGTGAAGTTCCATTATTTGCTTTGATATGATGATTGGAGTGTCATATTCATGAAATTAAGGGTGTGAACAAATATGCACATTCCAATCTGATTATGGTTATGTGTGTGTGTGTGTGTGTGTGTGTGTATTTGAGTGTGTGTGTGTTTATTCTGGCAATTATAGGCATTCAAAATCTATCTGATCAAAATATTTATACTGATGTGGTGGTGCTAAACAATTCGAAATAAAATAAGTTGCGTTTGAAGTTCTCCAATATTACATGATAAAAATTTTGACTGAAAACAAGTTAAGCAGTCTTACCTCTTATTTTTTTGTCCTATTCATTAATGTGTAACTACTGTCATGCTAGTATCCATTATAGGTTTGATTCTAAGGTCATATTTGCTAAAAATGACCTTATTTAGCTCTATATTCGATGGTTATCTGTGTCTGTGGTCATATTTGCTAAAAAATAGCACATACAAAACGATAATATCATAATCTGTATATCTGATCCATGTCTGCTTCTAGTGGCCGCTGCATGGAATAGTCTCTTTATGGTTTTATTTTTTAAGTTTATTTTTCACCTAAAATCTACCATCCTCTTTAAGTTTATTTATAGTGTCTAGACATGTCTTTCGGACATTACTTGTTATACTTGTTATTGAGGCAATTTGACTCAAACATTCTGAACAAGAAGATCACACATCTTCATTTTTATTTTCCTTAGATATGGTACCACGAGCTCAATCTTCTCCTTTCTATCATTGATAAAGTTCTTCAACTTGCACAGACGTGAGAAAATGAAATCTTCTTTTCTCATAACTTGAGAAATTCATACTTGACCCTGTTAATTTGCATGTTAAACAAAAGTTTCTTTATATCACATTTATTGGTTTATTATTTTCTTCAGAAAATCAGTTTGCATGTTACATTTTGCCGATTATCATATTATTTTCTAATCAAAATGGAACGCTTTTTTCAATTTATGTCGGCATAATTAATAAGGCTTGATTATCCTAAAATATAAAGTTAATACTATAAGAATGTTAGACATATGGTATCCTGGATATTCTTTTAATATGGATGTTTCTTACTTTATTCATCTTACCTTCCATAAGCATTCCTCTATTTCCTGGACCTAAATTGTGAATCCATCATAGGTGCTTACTATTATTGATCTTTCAAATTTTTTTTTGTTTCTTCCTTATTTTTTCAGTGACACGGGCATTACATATCGCGAATGGGCCCCGGGAGCTAAGGTTTGTTGACCCTAGTCTCCTGTCCACTAATGTTCATTGTTTGGTTATGTTTTATTTTTCTTCCTACCACGTGCATGTACAAGAATCCTGAACCTAATACCTAGGCTGTTAGCATTAAATGTTCAATAGTTCTATGGACACGTAGAACCTGTTTTTTGTTAATGTTGATAGTAACCGTTATTTCCTTTGCACTGTTCCAAATATTCTGAGATATATCTCCAGAGGGTGGAACACCCTATATTGAGCTTATATCACAGATATATCATCCGATATTGGGCTACCGTATATGAAATCTACTATTTGACAAGAACCAGAAATCTGATCGCCGTACTTCTTTAAGTATTGCAAACATTTGCTTACTACAGCCATTCATCTCTTAGGTGTGATACACTACCCTAATCATAGCTAACGTCAGCTGCTTGATTGTGATTTTATGGCCACTTTACATTTCCATTGTCGAAAGATTTCTAATATGAATTCTCTTGTTTTGTACATAACTTGCATAAGCAATTGTCAATGCCTCTTGGCTGTTTCTTTTTTTTTGTTTGGTCCAAACAGGGAAGTATATATTTATTAATAGAAGAAGCATTCAAATAGTAGTTTTACTCAAGATTTAGGTGACATAACAACTTACATAAGCTTTTTTTAATGCCTCTTGGCTGTTTCTTTTTCTTTTTCTGTCCAAACATGTATATTTATTAGTAGAGGAGGCATTTAAATTGTACTTTTACTCATGATTTGGGTAACCTTATCGTTCAGTGTGAGGATATAAATTATAGTTTTATATGCAAAATTAAACAATTTGAAGTAAAGGTAGCTTTGAAGATGATAAAATTAAGAAAAGCTGTTGATCTAGATGGAAATCCTATTGGGATATGGAGATACCTAGGAGAAATGACTAAAAGGCTTAGTAAGATTTGGCATATCTCTTTAATAAGATTTCAAATGAGTATGAGATGGTTGACATACCTCTTTAATAAGATTTGGTAAACTAAAAGGCTTAGTAGCTCTATATAAGAATGATAGTGATATTCAGGGTTCTAACTAGTAACTACCATTTGGAAAAGGGTAATTGAATGCAAATTTATATAGATTGTTAAAAATATCAGAGAATAAGTTTAGGTTTATGCGGGGTTGGTCAATGACAGAGGCTGTTTATTTGCTTCATCAATTTATTGAATAATTTTGAGAGAAGAAGAGATTTGCATATGGTCTTTATTGATTATAGAGGTTATGATAAGGTACTGAGAGAGCTGCTATGATAGAAATTGATTAAGAGGGAAGTCCCCAATCATGTACATTGACATAATTAAGGACATATACGATGGAGAAGTGGCAAATGCATAACAAGTTTTTTCGTTCATAATTGGATTGCATCGATTCGCATTAAGTCCATTCTTATTGGCATTTTTTGTTCATGTAAGCTACCCCAATTACTTGAGATAAAAGGCTTAGTTGTTGTTGTTGGAGCAAATTGAGTATTGAGTGAAAACAATTGAAGTGGTATAGTAATTTGTGAATTGTTAAATTTATTGTCTACCTTTCTAAAATTTTTCCATGTTTGTGTCGTACATCCTTGTGTTCGGTTTATATCTTAGTTACCTTTTATGTCTTATCTCTTTTCTACTGATATTTTTTGTTTCTGTTTTAGTCAGCCTCACTAATAGGAGATTTCAACAATTGGAATCCCAATGCAGATGTCATGACCAGGGTATATATCTTCAGCTTGATGTTATTCACCTTGTCAGGTTTTTTCTTTTGTTATTATTATCTTTAGATTGTTTTTTTTTTCCTTGCTCTTAAGCTTTAGTGTTTGTTTTTTATGAAATGACAGCCTAAATATGAACTGATTCATAATATGTACTTCACTTGTCTATGCATCATGATGGAAGCCTTTATCATGATGCCATTTATAAACTGCTCAAAGCAGGTACTCACAGCTGTATGATAATTGCATGGAGGAGTTATATATTTAACTAACATTTTCTTTCCAAAAATTAATACATGCTTAAAAACACAGAGAAAACTAGGTTCTAGTGGTTATTAAATTGTTTTTTTGTTCTTTCAGAGAAGTTCTTAAAATGTCTATTTTGCATTGATGTATTAGAAATTTGGCGTTCTCAATTGAAATTTGCTTTTCTTGTGTACTTATATAACAATTTTCAGCATGCTTTTCAATTTGGATTTTTTTTAATACTAATTTTCATAGTTAACTGACTTCAGAATGAGTTTGGTGTTTGGGAGATATTTTTGCCAAACAATGCTGACGGCACGCCTCCTATTCCTCATGGCTCACGTGTAAAGGTATTGGGTTTCAGATGGATATAGTCTTGTGGGCCAAAAACTGTAACAATTAAAATGCTCCTTTTATTTTCCTTTTAACTGCATATGTACTTTATATACTGCTATAGATTTACATGAAGAAAAAGTAGCACTACTAGCACATAGTTACATTGGCAGACTATTTTGTTTAATTAGATACAAGATGAATCTTATATAAAATTCTCTCTTTTTACATTGTGCTTAATGACGTTGTAGATTCGCATGGATACTCCATCTGGCATTAAAGATTCAATTCCTGCCTGGATAAAGTTTTCTGTCCAGGCCCCAGGTGAAATTCCATACAATGGAATATATTATGATCCCCCTGAAGAGGTATCGTCTAGGGCTTTCTAACTTTATTTGGAATTTGAAATATTATTTTAATGATTTGAAATTGCTTGTTACAGTTTTTTGTTCACTTTAAGTCTAGGTGGTTAGATCCTTCTGGTATTTTATGTATTTGCTACTAAGAGTTTAGTATGATTCTGCAGGAAAGATATGTGTTCCAACATCCACAACCAAAAGCTCCCACATCGTTAAGGATTTATGAGTCCCATGTTGGAATGAGTAGCACAGTATGCATACTTTCCCTTACCCTTTCAGATGGAATTTGATGTATCTTCTTATTCTTCTTTGATGTATTCCATGGGGTTTTGCTAAAAAAGGAAAGTGGTTTCTGTGAGGAATGCCAAGTTTTCAGGCCTTGGTGCTCTCTTAACTGATTAGTTAGGAAGACTGTAACTTTAAGGTGTTTTAAAATAATGGTCAATTCTTTCTCGCAATACAGTGTCCTGTAAAAATTAATTGTTGTGACAGCTACTCTAATACATTACTTATTTGAGCATATGAGACATACTTTATTGGGAGTTCATAATGATATACATTTTAGATTTGCTTATTTACGTAGATTCCTCCTAAAGATACATTTTTTTTCTGTCCCTGACATTTTTCATTTTTTAACTGCAGAAACTGTTTTTTTTTTTTTTTTTGTCACCCCTCTTTTTTGGGTCGCCCCTATCTATGGTTCTTATGTCTGAATCATCTTAAAGGACATTAAATGTTATCCGTAATTGTAGCTACCTCCAGCTTATTACGAATACTCATCTTGCCTTGTCTTGTATTACTTTCAAAAATGTTGCTACTCAACTGCACAGTGTACTGGTCCATCAGTGTGGTCCTGTGTGGTTACCTCTCTCTTGCCTAGAGGTTATAGTTGTCTCTGACAAATTTACAGACACTCAATTAACCTTCGATTTTGGGCATATAGCTGACAACAAAATTTTGTTCAATCCTTCGATGACCTTGAGTTTTGATCCTTGATCAAACCTCTTTCGACAGGAAAAAGCTTGCTGATGGATTAGTATGAGATGTCATGATTGATTCTCTCAAATTATTTTAGTTTATTTTAATTCTGTTACATGTTAATATTTTTGTTGTATTTCACTAGGCCACGGCTGTGATTTACAGGAACCCAAGATTAACACATATGCTAGCTTCAGAGACGATGTGCTCCCTCGAATTAAAAAACTTGGATACAATGCCGTACAGATAATGGCCATTCAGGAGCATTCATATTACGCAAGCTTCGGGTATTCTCTTTGATACTTTTTTAGTAGTTTTCTTACCAAAGAAATAGTAATAAGCACTGAAAGAAGTGCCAGTAATGGCTGCCCTCCATGTTTAGTAACAATATACCGGTTGCATTATATGCTAGCTGATTTGATGATGAGTGGCTTTTAAAGGCTTACATACGGTGAACATATTTTCCCAACAAGCACCTCTTATTGCATCCCTTAGGATCCCATCCTTTCTCATTTCTGATGTTTAAGGAGCAAGTATCTTGTTGGATCTCCTTGCTGTAGCTCTAGAGTTTCATTAATAAGTAAGATTTTCATTTATCAGTGTAGAGCCATCAAGTCTTCAAGTCAACTGTTTTAAAATGTTATTGCTTGTAGCAGTTACTGTTATAGAGAGATTTCCAAAAATTTCAGATATTGAGTTGACTATCTTTATTCGTACTGCAAATATTTCATATGCTCTTCTCAACGAAAACCTTCTTTCCCCTCACACGTATACTTGGGGAAAAAAATTGCCTTTTAAAGATCTTCACTCATTAGGGATGTGTTTGATTTCAAGCTTATTACTTAAATTACTTTATTATGATCATTTCTTTTCTGCATCTTTAACATGTATTGTTCTATTTATTGTTGACATGATACTTTATAAAACTGAACGAAAGCAAGAGCTTTTTGCAGAACTTTAGATCTTTGAGTTTCTCATTGAATCAATTTCATTGATATAAATTTGTAAACCATAAAATGTCACTCTCATAAAGTTCATCTTTCCTTCTAGGGATTTTATATGATAAAGCATTTTCATTTTGTTCCACTCTGAGTGATGTATTAGCTTTAATCTGAGCTTCCATCTGTAAAATATTAATTGCAGGTATCATGTTACCAACTTTTTTGCACCTAGTAGCCGCTTTGGAACTCCGGATGATCTCAAGTCTCTTATTGATACAGCTCATGAGCTTGGTCTGCTTGTTCTCATGGATATTGTTCACAGGTGATTGCTGAACTCCTCTACAGGTTCTCTTTATGGATCCATTCGTGCATAATTAGATTTCATTTAACGTAGAGTTAGGAAAAACTTGTTTTTATTACATTCCAGTCTTATCTTTGATTTCTTGACTTTTGATGCATATTAGGCTCATGTTTCATGCATTGTGTGGCTGCCTCAATGATATGCATTTCATATTTCTTTACTGGTTCTTGGGAAGGAAAAAAATAAACTCTTAAGCTGTAATATGTAGAGGACTTTCAATTCCGTTCTATATATGCATTTTGTTGATCATATAAACTTAGATTTCTCCTAAGACCTAAATGTTGTTGTTCCTTTGTGCTACAAAGCTGGTGGTTCATGCAAGGGCAAAAAACTAAATAAGTGAATCTTTTTATTCAAGAATAAATTTAAGATGAAGTACTCGTACACCAAATTGTATTTTTAAATGGTCAAATTGTTTTCTGATAAGAAATTTAGTGCATTATCAAATTGCTGGTGGAAATGACAGAAAACCTGTGCTTTTTTCCTTTGTTTTTGAATGATATTATATATGCGTGTGCGTGTGCATGTGTCATAACCTAAAATGCAACAACAAGACCCAGGTTTCTTCAAATATTATGAGAGTCCAATCGATCCACGTAGCTTTAAGTATTGCATTAAGCACTTTCTGATTCAAGCTTCCATATGATACGAGAAAAAGAGTAGCAACAGGACAGGATGGTCATTTATCTCGATTATTTGAATCATTCTCCATGGTCCATGATACTGTTCCATATTTCCTACCTTGCAAATTTTCTTCTGTAGGCCTTTCTAGTTACGCATATCACAAGTTATAGTCCTCCAAATACTGTGGAAATGCAAACTACTTTATTTTAATAACTGTTAAGTTTAGAACTAATATGGGTGATATATCAGTTTCAGATACTTTTTGTACCATTTCCATTTTCATTTCTTTGTGCTGCTTGATCTTTCCTTTGGATCATTATTCTTAAAGGAATTGGCTGTTTATCTGCTTATAACTTTCTGCTGGATTATACAGTCACGCATCAAACAATGTCCTGGATGGGTTAAACCAATTTGATGGAACAGAAACCCATTACTTCCACTCTGGTTCACGAGGATACCACTGGATGTGGGACTCTCGTCTTTTCAACTATGGAAATTGGGAAGTATGTATCAATAATTTCCATACTGAAGCAGATTTAAAATTATTTGCATTCTTTAATCTAATATCTTTTAGCAGACATAAATTGGTTTCTCTCTACTAATGTAGGTGCTAAGGTTTCTGCTTTCAAATGCGAGATGGTGGTTAGATGAATACAAGTTTGATGGATTCAGATTTGATGGTGTGACCTCAATGATGTATACTCATCATGGATTGCAGGTAAACAGAGTAATTGTTACAAAATGATAGTTTCTCCTCAATTGCCTCGTATTCAGGACTAAGTGGCCTTGAATTTACTTCATCCTTAAAACTTAAAAGTTTCTAAAATGCTTGGAGAAAATAGAAGGGCAACATGCTTGTCCTTTTCTAAAATCAGTGTCATACTGTTACTGTGAATTTAGACAATGCCACAGTAGCCATTTTAAGCATAATTTAGACTGTTCGAAACTGAGCCCATATTGAATATGGAAAATTGAAATGTGCATTAGTATTAGAGTATGAAGCTTTAAATTGTTTTCTCAATTGCCTCGTATTCAGGACTAAATGGCCTTGAATTCTTCGTTTCATCCTTAAAACTTGAAAGTTTCCAAAATGCTTGGAGACAATAGAACGCCAACATGTTCGAAAATCAATGTTATACTGTTACTGTGAATCTAGACAAATGCCACAATAGCCATTTTAACCATAATTTAGACTGTTCGAAACTGAGCCCATATGGAATATAGGAAACTGAATTGAGTATTAGAGTATGAAGCTTTAAATTGTTTTCTTTTTAGCTATTGCAATTTCCTGACATAGTGAGACTTTGATGGAACTTCTTACTTATCTGCAGACTGTATTTACTGGAAACTACAATGAGTATTTTGGATTAGCTACTGATGTTGATGCAGTCGTTTATTTGATGCTGGTTAATGATCTTATTCATGGGCTTTTCCCCGAGGCTGTTTCCATTGGTGAAGATGTAAGTAATTTGTCTCTTCCACTTTAATGATGTTATTGCATTATTTTTGTCCTTTGGGACATGAGATGGTAATCACTAAATATAACTTTTGTTAGATAACCACTTTACCAAAAATTTAAGCTTGTGGTTGTGGACTAACAATGTATATGAAGTAAACTTTTATTGTTCCTCTTCAGTTGATTGTTGGGCTAAGTAGAAAGCCTTCGGCTTAAACATGGTTCGCTCTGAAGGCACATAGTGGGTTAAACCAACATATTCTGTCTTGTGGCAAATTAGGGGGTTAAGCCACGTCAGAAAACGAACTTTACCCAAAATCTAAACCACTTCATGCGTCAAAAAGCTTGCTCTTACCTTCTAAGACCACCTTCACTTTCTGCTTTCTATGTTCCCATCAGCATCATTAGCTGTGCATTTCTAAGTAAGGGAGTTGGAGTCAGCTATGACCTATGAGAACAATCTTTGATGAAAGGTCTGAGGGGCTGTCGGCATTTGTGGGGCTTGCCATAAATCCTAGAAGCACGGTAGGTTAAGGAACATGTCTTATTGGGTAGATTGTTTCAAATTTTCCGAATCTTCTAGACCAATAATGTAGAAGAAGGGAAAATATGTTATTTAACTATTATTATTGGAATTACATTGTCATCAAACTAACTTTCATCTTATGTCCTCACCTTTATTTGTAACTTTTTAACTTCAGCCATGATACTGATTGAAATTGGTAGCGATCTGTTGAAGCAATACACATGTTTGATTTTATATCAAATGCTTGTCTACAAATATTATCCCATGTGGGAAGTGTTCTGAGGCCCTCCATTTCAGAGAGCCAAAATCCTAGCCTTATTCTGGGTGGCTTGTCTCCTAAAGATGATAATTTACTATTACTATTACCCATTGTTTGTACCTTTACATTTTAGTCGTGATACTAACTTGTAGAGATCTGTTGAACAATGACACGTGTTTGATTTTATATCAAATGCTTGTCTACAAATATTATCCCATGTGAGAAAGTGTTATGAGGCCCTCCATTTTGTAGAGCCAGATCATAGCCTTGTTCTTGGTAAAGGGCCTCAGAGCACTTCCTGCATGTGAAGCATAAAAACTGAATAAGACTGACACTTGGATTTTGTCAATACAAATATAACTCTAAGCTGTACTCACCTTGTGCTTCTTCCTCTTGATCTAGATATAAGAACCAGATGGTGAAAGTTGTTCTCTCTTTTTGTGGTTTTCTTGAGAAAACCCTGTCCTTTCTTTAATCCAATTTCTTTTTTTAAGCCAGAATCTTATCCCTCTCTTTGATCATTCTGAGAGATGTCTAAGCCCTAGAAATGCTTTTGATTTAAAAATTGTTGCCATTCTTAACTCAGAAAAGAGACAATTCCCCATCTTGCTCGAGCTAGACTCCCAAGAGAAGGGTGATCTGTGCTAATTTTTTTCCATGAGACTGCTACTGCTGAGACCATCTTCCTGGCTGATCAGCATTGTGTTTGTTTGACCAATCCTGTTTGTCACCATACTATGCAAAATATTCAGTGAGATTAAACTTTCTTGCTCCTTTTGGTTCTAAGTATGATTCCTTTTGGTTCTAAGTATGATTCTTAATACTCTGTTTGGCTTGTCCAGTGCATCAAAGCATCATCAAATGCGACTTGACTGGAAATATATATGGGCCACTTAAGGAGGGTCAACCCCCATTTATTTCGGAATTTTGGATTTTCTGATAATTCTTGCAGAAAGAGTAGTCTGAGCATATGAGTTCTAAAATTTTCTGAATTTTTTTTTAATAGCACATTAGTCACATTTCTTGATCCATTTGTGAAACAGTTGGTTCAGATGGTGTGCATTGAAACTGATTCGAAAATTTTCCATGATACTGATAGCTTTTGTTTTATCTTATATAGGTTAGTGGGATGCCAACGTTCTGCATCCCTGTTCAAGATGGTGGGGTTGGTTTTGATTATCGCCTTCATATGGCAATTGCTGATAAATGGATTGAAATTCTCCAGTAAGTATTTCACAGAAATCTCCTACTAGATATTTTTTGTCCTTCATGCTTCGAGTTGAATTAATAGATTTTCTGGGTAGTAAAATAATTCCCATATGGAGGCACCAATAATGTGTGATGCTTCTTTTGGAACATTCAGTTAAGGCAGAATTTTAAATGCTTTAGTAATTTGGTTAAAAGTTGTTTACCACACTGTATGTTCTCACCATAAACGCTGGTCTGTGTTTTGGTCGTGAAGCTAGCAACAAGCATTGTTCAAACACTTCTAGAAGTAAATCCTATTAGTCAAACAAGATATGCGACAAAGTTAAAAGTGAAAAATAGCTGCATAGATACAATTTTCCATGTCTTGTTTGATTATGAAGCATGGATACAACCTGAGATACAATGTTTATGGATACTACAAGGCAGTTCTAGAAAAGGTGTAACATGATATGGCTGGGACATGTCAATAGTTAAATATGATCATCAACCAGACCTTTTGCCTTCAGGCGAGGTCTATGGAGTTGGAGGTTGTAGGGATTGACCAAATTTTATGAAGAATAATTAATTTGATGTCAGCATTCAGAGTTGTCTCTGTAGGATATGCCTGTGGAAACTTAAGTCTTGACAAGAAGTGGTTCACCATAAATTTAAGCTAGTTGGTGGGTACTGGGTGGGGAAACCTATGCTATAGATCATGTTGTTTATATTCATACAACCTACACGTACCAACATTTAAGTACCCAAAACCTTTTTTTTTTAACATCTAAAGTACGAACAACAAATGAAAATCTGTTAAAGGCTAAACCGATGAGCAAATGAACATGCATATATGAACAACAATATGCAAATCTATATTCTACCGAGTTAGACCATTATTCAAATTAACCTGTCATGTTCAGCTTCAGGAATTCTAATAAGATCAAGACTATCAACTACTACTCTGATATGTCCGTTGAATTTTATTTATTGTTTCATGTCTGTATGCCATTAACTTTTATCTTCCCAGGTCCTAATAATAAATACCAAGATTTTAAATATCAGCTGTTACCAATATATATCGCATATATTGTATCAGAGTTTGAGATACCCAATACGCATAATAGTGTATAATATCAAAGCCAGTATATTTCATATTGCCGATGATATCATAAATGACTGGTTGGTACCAATACCATTTTTGATCTTTTGAACCTTGGTAAATACCAAGGTTTTAAATCGTAGACTCGAAATCGTTAAAGGTATTAGCTATTGGTTGGCAATATTGGTTATACCGCTATTTTATATGGCCTATATTGTATCAATACCTCTAAATTCGATACGATATTTGCAATGTGTATTGGTAGTTGAGATACCCAATGTAAAGAGATTATAGATCGATAATAACGGTATTGAGATTGTTGATTTTTGATACCATATAACCTTGGCCAGTACTGTATATGATATTTTAACCCTTATTAAATGCACAAATCATGCCAATTGAAGGATTTAGTGTTGGTGAAACGAGATGGAGCATATGAAACAATGTTGAAAATAACGCGTTATGAAACCTGTTATATTGCGTTACGTAACCTAACGGAGCCCCAGTGCTACATAACAGCTAGAAATAACTCAATGCACCATAAAGTACATTTTTTATGTTATTTTACGTTATCTTATGTAACGTTACATTAAATTACGTTATGTTACGTTATTTACAATTATTTTTTAGTAATCTATATATTTTTGTTAATTATTATTTTGATTATTAGCGAATTGCTGTAATTTTCTTACTTGATGAGTTGTTGGCTTGTGGAATTACTAAATTGTTAATTTGTGATTGTTTTCTTGTTCACTTGTTGTTATTGTTCTCTGTTTTCTGAAATATCTTGTTAATTCTATTGAATTTTTAACTAAATTAAAATCAACAATTACAAATAAGATAAATTGAACATTATAAAATATAAATTACAACAATAATAATAACTGAAATTGAAATTAAAAAAAAGAATCTTACTTTCATGTTTAAATGCTGACTAGAATTATAGTTGCAGACTTAATATAATTTATAAAGATAAATGCGAAAATTATTGTAATACTTAATATAAAACTAGGATAGATTATGTATTACAAAATGGTTTTATATTTTTTTTTAGATATTTTAAATTTATTTTTCAATTTATAAAATTTATTTTATATAGTTTTATATTTATTTTATTAAATAAATTGGAAATTACATAACCTACGTTATGCGTTACGCTATATGCTACGTAACCTAACAGAGGCAAAACGTTACGTTGCCGTTATCGCTATTTTAAACATTGATATGAAATGTAACTCTAATGAAATATAATGAGATTAAGACACAATGGCATGACAATCATTTAATTCTTATGTCTGATAATTATTTTAGCCTACCCCAAATACTTGGGATGAAAGGCTTAGTTGTTGTTGTTGTTGTTGTTGATAATTATTTTACCTAAAAGCTTAAATTCAGAAGTTGTAGCTAATTGTATATCATGCAAACATGGCACTCGATGCTTCCCCCATATGATGACTTTTGGGCCATATTGAATGACCTCTGGTGAAAACATCATTTGCTTGAAAACACAGAATTAATATTGGGTGGTGGGTGAATTTAAGAATTGTTGTCGGTATGAGTTTGAACAGTTTGAACCCTGAACCTCTTGAAACCTGGTGCTAAACTATCACCATGGAAACAGGACATCTTTGTGTAATATAATGTGTTAGTAAAATTATAAAAAAGCATCACCTTTTTTATCTGAATTCATCTAAATTGAATATCCCAATAATTAACTTGAGTAACTGTGTAATCATTATCCTTTTGACTGCTGCATTCGTGATTATCACCGACGTTGAAAGTGTACTAACTAATTCTTTGTACAGGTTGCAGGATGAATATTGGAAGATGGGTGACATTGTTCACACCCTCATTAATAGGAGGTGGTTAGAGAAGTGCATAGCATATGCTGAAAGTCACGATCAAGCTCTTGTTGGTGACAAGACTATTGCATTTTGGTTGATGGACAAGGTTGTTAGAATATTTTTGTTAGTATCATGTACCTTATCATCTCTGATACATGATCATTTCTCGAACTTATAAAATAACCCTTAGTTGTTGATACATGTTACAATCGAAGCTTAATCCACATGTATACATAGTTCCTAGTGATAATAGTAACATAACATTTTGCCTTCGCTAGATTATATCGCATATGCGTACTGCATAATATAGGTTATGCAATTTCCTATTTATTTAATAAAAAATAAATATAAAATATATGTAATAATTTCTATAAATTAGATAATAAATTTAAAAAAATATAAAAACATTCTATAGCACATAAACTATTCTAAGTTTCTAATAAGTTTTACAATAATTGTCATATTTATCTTTGTATATTATATTCAGTTCACAACTGTAATTTCAGTCATCACTAAACAAGAGAACAAGATTCAAATTTATCTATTTTAGTTTCAGTCATCACTAATACTGAATTTTTTTTCATCTTCAATTATTTATTTCAATTCAGTGAAGAGTTCAATAAAATTAACGATAAGTAAGAAATTTCAGTAACTAAAGAGGAATTACAACAAGCATGTTATCTCAAATTAGCAGGTTTGCAACTCCTCAAGCAAATCAAACAAGCAAACAAGTAATTAAGTAAAGAAATTATAGTAATCAATTAACGATCAAGCAAATAGTCAATAGGGCTCTAGAAATTACTAAAAAAAATAACAAAAAATAACATAATATTATGTACGTAGGGTAAAATAACGTAAAAATGCACCACTATGATGCACTGAGTTATTTTTGACAGTTAAGTAGTGTTTTGTGCTAGATATCATAACGTTGATATAACAGGTTACCATGTTATTTTCAAAATTGGTCTACATAGTTGCATGCCTGAGTAGCATATCCTCATAAATATTGTATAAGATGAAATATCGAACTTCACAATTTTTAGAACCAAGAAACATAGTTTTTAGTGAGATTCTTCATTTAGAGGGGAAAAAAGTGAACTCAATATCAAGTGAAAGTTATCTTTGAAAGTTACCTAAGTTACCTTGCCTAGCTGAATGTTCCCATCACTGGTTATTCTTCAAAATATTTTACATGTTCATTTGTAATTGAATGTTTTGAAGAAATGTTTTATCATTTCGTTTTTGGTTATAAAGCTAAAATGGTCTGAAGTGTTTTTTTTTTTTTTTTGAAAGGAACGATCTAAAGTAAGTTGCATCCTTAAGATGTTCGTTTTTTAACCTACTACAGGACATGTATGATTTTATGGCTCTGGATAGACCATCTACTCCTCGGATTGATCGTGGGATAGCTTTGCACAAAATGATCAGACTAGTAACAATGGGCCTAGGCGGAGAAGGTTATCTCAATTTCATGGGAAATGAGTTTGGTCATCCAGGTAAAGATGCATACAAACAACTTGTGTAACCATACTTTGTAATTTCTAATAATCTCCTGGAATTGTTTAAGGCTTTCAGCTAACTTATGTTTCCTAATAATTTTTTTTTCTTTATAGAGTGGATAGATTTTCCAAGGGGTGACCAACATCTTCCAAATGGAGTGGTGGTGCCAGGAAATGGTAATAGCTTTGACAAATGTCGTCGGAGATTTGATCTGGTAAATAATGAATCCTCCTTTTAAGTGCGTGGCTTAGTTTTCAGTGTAATATCATAGGTGCAATAAGAAGAATCCACTGCTAGGAAAATCATAACTACTGTGATCTTTGCCAAGCTACTCAGTTTTGCCTATATAGTAGAGAAAGTTCACTATGCACTATTTCATAGAGAACACTGTCCATTTGTTGTTGACCAAATATAATTTGGATATATATTCAGTTTGGATATTGAACTATGGCAGGGACTTATCAGCCATCAAAGATATTAATTTTAACATCTGTCTAATATGTTACATCACTGTCAATCCTTAAAAATAGCTTGAAGGCCTTTCATTGAGAGTCCCACTGTTCCATACTTGTAAGTTGCTGTTATTTATTTCAGTAGGCCATTGAATTGGTTAAACTTATTGTTTAACATCTATTTGCTCTCATCAATTCTGTCAGATGTGTGAACATTCAATTATGCTCTCGTCCTGATAAAATCTTGAATTTTTTAGGATCATAGCACTCCATATTTGCTCAAAGCCCAAACCCAGGAACAGTGACAAAATTTCTTGAATATAAGAAAATATGAAAAGGGGTTATTACTTTTTAATAATAAAGAATGTCTGGTTAATAAAAAATCAGTAGAACTGATATAAACTAACATGGAGTAGGCCAAAAGTGAGACATGAAGTGGAACTGGCAGAGTGAATTGATAGTTCAAACTTTTTCTAGACTGGGCTTTTTTCTGTTAAATATCCAGATCAAGTGGAACCATCCATTTGCACCTCCTCTTTTTTTTTTTCTGAAGCACCAAATGTTTTTCCTTGATTTTTCTCATATTTGTATTAGGCATAATTGCAAACCTTTTTTTTCTATTTTAATCAGGGAGATGCTGATTATCTACGATATCGTGGAATGCAAGAATTTGATCGAGCAATGCAACATCTTGAGGAGAAATATGGAGTATGCAATACTATGACAAACACCATCCAACTACTACATATCTTTTGGTGGAAGAATAATATATTTACTGAAATTTCTCTGTCCAACTGTTCATGTCGATTTTGCTTCTCAACAGTTTTCAAATTGTGATTTTTTTTTCCCTTTAGAAATTACTAAATTTTTGTTCCTGTTTTTAAAATTAAGTACAGTAGTGGAGAAGCTACCACAGCCCAGCACAACCACCTGACACACATGCATGCCTACATGCGCACAACTGCATGCACACGGTCCTCGTAAAACAGAATTCGCCATTTCATTCCAATAAAAAATATTTTTAAAACTTGGTGTTTTGCTGCTTCAGGTCTTGGATGATTAAGAACTGGTGCTTGAATACTTTAGTAACAATTATTATGTTCCTTTAGATGTTCCTTTTGTTGACAAAAATAAACATTAATTATTCTTTCAAAAACCACAAAATCATAGGTTCTAATGCCCCAAATAGTGTTATCATGTTTCACTTTTGTGCAACACTTTTGATGAGAACAAGAACTCTGAACAGTAGACATGCTTACAAGCAGCTCATCTTTTTTTACTTTACTTCTTTTTTTTTTTTTTTGGAGGAAGATTCTGCCCTAATTCGTGTTTCTATAATCCTTCAATTATTTGTATTCTTTTTAAAATTCTAGAAAATCATAGTTGATTGAAACTTATTTTCCATTTTGAGTAAAATGGTGCTAAATATAAGTATGGAACCATTGCAGTTCATGACTTCAACTCACCAATACATATCACGGAAAGATGAAGGTGATAAGGTCATTGTTTTTGAACGAGGAGACTTGGTATTTGTCTTCAATTTTCACTGGAGTAATAGTTATTTCGACTACAAAGTAGGTTGCTTTAAGCCTGGAAAATACAAGGTATGTATAATTTTATTGGAAAATAATTGCCTGTGCTCAGAAGATCTACAGACTTTGGCTTTAGCATTTTCTGATTTTCATTGCTCCACTTATATTGCTTAGTTCTTAAATACTTTCCCCAGGTTCATAATTCTCTCCTTTTTTTTTTAACAGTAAAAATGTATTATTGATGAGTAAAAACTATACAGTATAGCATCCTTATGTCCATCTACAAAGACTATACAGTAATAACTAGAAATATATAGCTATCTCTACAATTGAATCACTCCTTATCTCCATCTACAAAGACTACACAGTAATAACTAGAGATATATAGCTATCTCTACAATTGAATCACTAGGTTGAGGTTGCATGGATATATGTACGAGTATTGGATATGATATGATACGCATATGCAGATATACATCTTCTTGACAGGTAAAATTCAATTATTGTCCATTTACTATAGTTTAATAAGAATGCAAGTAATATACTTATCATTATACTCTATTTGTATCAAACATACTAAAATAACTCTAGCTTATGTATATACACATGATTTTAGAACCGCATACTCACACATATCTTATGGAAGAATACGACAAGAATCGTATTTGATACATATCAAATACGGATGTCACCCTCTTAGGAGAAGTGGTGCAACATAACTCAAGGGTGCCAGGCATGCCTCCTCAGGAGAACATGATTAAGCCTGACTTCCTTGATTTGTGCATGAACCAAACCTATACTGAAGGGCCTGAGTAGCGAGAGGGTTAACACATGGGTCCTCCTGGACTCTCAGAAGCTTCGATTGCTACTTAAAGCTTACACCTCCATGCCCCGGTTGCTAGGATTTCTTTGTTGCTGTTGTCTATCTTCTTCCAATTTATAATTTGTAAAGCTGAAGTTCTGATGGCCTACGCAATCCCTTTTTTTAAAACTTTTTCTTATTCACAAGCCTCGTGTTCAATGATTCTTCAGTTTCTTTCTTGCCATAAGCTCCAAAAGGTGGTTCTTAGTTGTTAGTGAGCCAGAGACATGTATGATGTATCGATGTACCATCATAAATCATTTATTCTTTACTGAATGCTTCCAGTTAATAATGTGATTATTAGGTACGTTTTTTATTTTAATTTTACAGTTTATTGGAAGGTTGAATATTTTTCTAATTGGTAAAGTCCACATCTAGGAGAAATAAAGGAGTCATGGAATAGTGTACTATTCACATTAATTGTTAACTTCGGGAGCTGAGGAAGTATATTAATTTTCTAGTCCGTTTTTTTGGTTTATGAGAATCTTGGAGGACATTCCTACTTTATCCAAGTTCAATATTGAGGCCAAAAATGTTTATACTCAACATCTGGATTCTGGACTTCAAGGTTTTATAACAATCCCCTTTTTTTCCCATACCCATTACTCGTGAATATATGTGGCATATGCATGTCAATCACTAATTCGCATCGTGTCAGGCACATGGCAGAGACACATCTCAAACACTCGTAAACGGTGGGCCTTCATGTCTAACAGCCTCAAGTAATGTGATTTTTAGAGTTTACGGTGTATTGGTGTGTCAGGTTTGTTTGTGTTGTTCTATCCGCACAATATTGCCATGAATTGAACATCAACTCAGCATTAGAATGTTAAATTGATACCTTTTTTGGGAATAGATAGTATACAGTTACCTGAGATTGAATGTTATGTCTGTATGTCCTAGAGGTTTTGAGTTGTGATCAACCATAGTAGACATCATTCTGATGGGAAAAGATTGAGAGTTGGTAATGGTATTAATAGTGTTGACAACTTTATCTATTGACCAATAAAATAAAACATGTATTAATACAGCACTCTGCAGACCCGTAAAGTAGAACATGTATGGATAATGTGAACGTATATTATGAATCATGTATGCTTGTTGGCCAGTAACTAAAAGAATTGCATAACTCAACAATCTTGATAATAATGATTCGATAGCTTTGATTCTTAGCAACTACAAAGCAGTAATTATTCCCAGGAATCTTGGTGGATATATCCTGCTTCTCTGGGTTCTCTCCATTGTCTTCAAAAAGTTAATTTAAATATTTATTTTTGATGAGAAAGATACGAATCTCACATTAACATCATTCATTTCTCATCAGGTGGTTTTAGATTCTGATGATAAACTGTTTGGTGGGTTTGGCCGAATTGATCCTAGTGCAGAGTACTTCACTAATGTAAGAACCTGTTGACATGATATATTCAGAGCTACATATTTGACTAGCCAATGAACTTGAAAATTACCTTTTCTTTGACCTCCAGGAAGGGATATATGACAACAGGCCACGCTCGTTCATGGTTTATGCCCCTAGCAGAACAGCCGTTGTGTATGCTCTAACCGAGGACTGACTCATGAGTCAAGCTTTTGCTTGAGGAGTTACTTGAAATTCTGGAAACTTGTAAAACCTGAGGGTGAGTGCAGTGAAATGGATTCAGTTGCTGTTGCTTTAGATGTGATATCGAGAAGCAGAGCAGTTTCTACAGCAGACCCTCAACTCCAATTTTCCGGGAACATATGGAGAAAAGCATGAACCTATGTTCAGGGGTTAAAAGCAATTGCGGCCGCCGCAGTACTTTTGCAAGGACTGACGCTTTACTTTTGATACCAATTATGTATATGCCCTACCCATGTCTGTATTTCCAATTGAGATTAAATAGAACTCCTTAGAACTTAATCGTGGTATGAATCTATAAGCAGATAGTTGCTGAATCAAGAGATTGGATATCCTATATTGGTGCACCCACTGTTTATATGCAGAATTTTCTTAATTTTTTTTTTTAATTATGAAATTGTATTATTTTCTTCTTCTTTAAAACATAAATAATTATAATTTAGTAATAAGTTGCCAACTTTCCTGGTTAGAGGATAGAAATTCTCTACTTATTTACATGTGATCCAGTGATGCTATTACTAGGAGATGTTTAATATACTAGAAGGTGTTTAACGTGAGTTGGTCTTTTTGTATTGGGCAATCAGTGATTATTAGTAATCGTTTTGTTAGTAAAATCATGAGATGATGGGGGCGCATTGGTTATCCGAAGCTCATAATATGTAACGGATTCCTTCGTTGAATCTCATAACGTTATATGCAGTTCTGTCGAGGATTTACATACCTGCAGATTTGTGAGGCACTGTATATCTCCATCACTGAAGGTGTTTGTTCATTGCTTATAAATTTAGAAAGTAGTTTACTTCTGCTACTTCCATACAAAGAAATAAAAAACGGAGTTCAGTGATGACCTGCATTCATAGCATCATAACAAAAGGAGATCTGCACTCAGCATCATAACAAAAGTGGGTAGCAAATGGCGTTGCTGCTTCTTCCATGCAAATAAATACATCCTAAAACGAACAGAATGGAGTTCACTGACCTCCACTCATAGCATCCATGCAAATAAATACATCCTAAAACTTTCACTGACCTGCACTCGTAGCATCATAGCAAAAAATAAGCAACAAATGGTATTGCAGCCATAAACCAAAGAAAACTTAGGGGAAATTCACGAGAAAAGAAAAAGAAAAAAAAAAAAAACAATAACAAACGTGTCCCTTTGAGCTACTCCCTACAATAGCAGCTTTCTTATTTAGTGTTTTTTTTTTTTTTTTGGTTCCAAATCGCAAGTGGCAAATCAGCTTTAAGAACTTAACATCAACAAGCCAAACCACAATATAAAAAGCAAGGTAGAATAGTCCTCAACACAAATACGATACTGCTATAATATGATATTGTTCCATCTGTTACTAGTCGCATTCATGTTCACCAATAACCCGACATAACAAAGAGTGATAACAAAAGAAAGAAAGTATTCCTTCTAGCATCAGCTAAAAAAGGACTTGCCTGGGGCTAGGTACTTGTAATCTGCTAACCTAGTCGATTTTCAGTGGTGCGTCTGCAATGGCCACAATCTCTTTTTTGCTCCTAACCACGCTCCTCTTCTTTGTTTCGAGGTCGAGTTTATCCAAGTCCTCAGCAATTGCCATGTACCCATATAGAAGCTCCTCATCCTTTTCCACACATTTTCCCCCACCGCTGTTACTGTTAGAAGTGATCTCCTGAAATCTTTGTCTTCCCCGATTCTTATCAGAATAGTACTTTTGAAGCCTTTCTGCATCTTGCAACCCAGAGAGGGTCGCCAAAAACTTGACTAAAAGCAAACTTTGGTTGGCAGGCTTTCCTCTGCAGACCCGGATCTTGCCTTCACCAAATCCCATCTCTGCAACCCACAAGTAGATAGAATAAGCCACGGACTACAAAACCAAATGTCAAGGGAAAAAGAAAGCATTCGCCCACAGTAGCATTAATATAAAATTATTAACCAACGTTACTGCACTAACACCATCACCGGAGCACTAGCAGCTGGTAGCAGATATCGAACCAAAGTAAAAAATATCCGTAAAATCAAGGGATCGGTAAAGGCTCAGTACATTGTACATAAAACTACCCAATATTGACCAAGGCAGACCAAAACACCGCAAGGAAGCCAATCTCATTGCCAGTTGAAATCTTAAGAAATTAACATCAAGATGTTTTCTGGTTAACTGTTAAATACAAAGAAGGAAAAGTAAATTAAGGCAACAAAAATTCTACAGAAACTAAAATAACTCAAAACCACTAATCCTCAAAAAATTAGAAGAAACTTAGTCTTCCGTTCTCTATCTTAAAAAAAAAGGGTTTGATAATATATGGAGCATGGTATATAGTTATCAAATATTCCGTGTAACTCATCTCATTATTGCAGAACTGCTGAGTAATTACTACTAATAAAACAAAATCTAGATTGGCTAAAACTTGAATAACATCAGCTATGATGGAAAAGATTTGGTATAAATGTCAAACCTTTGAGCATCTCTTCCAAGCGTTCATTGGACACTACCCTTGGCCCATTGGTTTTACTCTTGTTCCCAATGGAGCTGTTATGAACAATCACAATTGGAGGCCAAACAATCAAATCCTCCTTCAATGTCTTAATTTCAGGAGGAGGATTTCGTCTATAAGCTTTGGAAGTGTCAGGAGCCACCAGCCAATTCCAGCCATTAAGAACGCAGAGTGCTTTGTGAAAGCCCAAATGATCTGTTCGTAAACCTACCTTTAGAGAGTGGTAGGAATGAGTCAACAGGCTGTGAATATCCACAAACTCCTTTGAGGCACTGAAAAATAACTCCAAATTAACAAATATTCACTAGTGACAAGGTATGTGAAAGAGCATTAACGGCGCAGGCATCTATAGCAGGTATTTAGGAATATTGAGATAAGCCTATACAGTCTACACATTACTATAGCATTCTTTCTGTATTGGAGGACACTTAGAAAAATAGTAATTTTTTTTTTGACCAAAATAGCCAGAAAACTATAAAACAGTTGGCTTCTACAACAGTTTATAGGAACACACTATATAGGCCATTTTGCTAAAAACACAATTTATAACTTTCTACGATAAGATGCAATATTGACTTCGGGATGATCGAAATGTAAAATGGACAGCATTACAAGTCACACAATGAACTGTCTTTAAATATCTAATCAAATGTATCAGGAACCAAATTATTGTAGTCCAGAAATAGAAAATATAGTAAATTTTTAGTAGTTATAGATAAATGATCAGGCCAAAAAAGGGGTAAGAACATAAAACGAACAATATAAATTATAACAAAAAAGAAAGACAGCTCAATCTGCCAGGAACATAAATAGGATAACACAATTTCAAAAATATCAAGTTTAAAGTTGAGGTGCTACAGGAGTCTACCTTAAATATATATCAGCAAAATAGGATCAGAAAATACGTTGGTCCACGGACACAGACACATTGACACAGACGCACCACGACATAACACACTGCACATGACAAATTTTGGAAAAAGAAAAGCATACAAAACAGCATTGGCACGACAAGACGCATCATTCATGCACATTGTCCAACATGACATGGCTTCCTAATAGAAGTTTGCTTCCTAGATCAGTAATATTCAAGCATGCAAGATGTATTTGCTGAAAATTAGAACAATAAAATGCCCAAACATGGATAAATACAAAAGTCTGTGGCTCACTTCAAAAATATCAAAAATAAAATACCCAATCAGATGATAGAAACGACCCACATATAAATAGAACTGCAACTAATAATGATCCATCAGCATAAAGACTAACAAGCAAATGGATTTGGAGCAAAACCATAATCATGAATCCTAATCAAGATAATTGATTGTTGTCTACTTTTTTTCTTTCCATAGCGCCCATTGTTGGCTACTTGAATACGCCAAACATATGTAAAAGGAAATCAAGAAACTAACAAGTACAAAGATCTTCATATCACCAGTTAGGATAGCAAGCAAAACTTGTACAGCTATTTTTTTACAGAAATTCTCCAATGCAGTCACCGTAAAATGAACAGTTTGTCAAAGATTTAATCAGGTTTAAAATATCATTATCGATATTGGCCAAGCATTTATAGTATCAAGATCGGCATTATCACATGCGTTGCATGGGCGATATCGAAAATGCCGAACCGATGTTATCGGGCATATCATGTATCGGGTATCTCAACATCTAATATGATATATGCCGACTTATATCCGTATTGCCCGATATTTGAAAAAGAAACTACAAAATAGCTGCATATATACCGAGGAATCGTCATCAAGCAGCAGAACTTGCAGCAAAACAGTAAACCATCTTATCATTACCAAAGCTCTCAAACAGAAAATATCAAATTCAGGCTGCAAAGGTGATTCTCAATTAATACCACGACACATGATCGAAAACTCTTGTAAAAACACTGACTTAGAAGCCAATAAGACCCGTATTGGCATAACCATCCCGTACTTGGCTCCCTTTTGGCGGACAGCTTACCGAATACCCACAATCAAATACCTTGTAAAATAGAACTGTCCAGAAACGCAAATAGTGCTACAGCCTCTGAAGCCTTAGATTACTAATTGCTAAACGATGAAAGAACATGTCTGCAAAGTCTTTCATATTATCATATATCTTCAAAACCCCTTCAGATATTACTTATCATACTAAGAGACTAATATTGAAGAGAAAGCCCTCTAAGTCATAGTTCAGCTTTAGAGTTAAAAAAATTTATATAAACTTCCTTTGCTTGCCAAGTAGACTACACCTCCTTCACCACTCACTGAGTCCTTTATATTATCATATATCTTCAAAAAACTATTAAGATATTACTCCTCAATTGTACTAAAAGTATAACATTAAAGAGAAAGCCCTCTTTGTCATAGTTCAACTTTAGGTTAAATACAGTGTAAAAATAACCTTCCTTCATTTGCCAAGTAGACTTAAATTTCCTTCTTGCCAACTAAAATAATTAACCTGCATCAGCTCCCATGGCCCTACTGCATCCCTCAAATGCAATAAACTTGCACATTACATAGGCAATTTCCTACATAGCTATATCATGCATGTGAAGGTGTTGAAAGAATAAGCCTATGAGATGAAATATAATCCGTAACATATTTCAGGATCTAGAATCATGGGCCAACATATTTTAAAGAAACTGAAGCTAGGAAAACATTAGTCGAATACACATCAGAATACCATGTTCTGGATGAATTTTGAAACTTATATTTAATGCTCTTTTGCTTCCAATTTCATTCGACCAGGTTAACCAAGAATATTTACTCATTTAATGGCAGATATTCACCTAACCGCTGCCACAATGCCACCAAAGAAGATGCAGCTGATAGGAAATTAACAGCCATTATCTCTGGAAAAATACCTTAACTTTGTGTTCTTAACTTGGGGCCTTGCAATCTACCAAGAAAGAATAATTCCATTAATCAAGTGCCAAAATCACCACCATATATAAGGAACAGGAACATCTGGATTGATTACTCCATATGTTCCACACTCAAAAAGGCATCTTTGACACCTTATAACACTGCTGCCCTCTACCTTGATGCAGTAGCAACAAGGTATTGTTTTCGCATATGAAGCCATTGAAAATCTTTTCCAAACGACCTCATAAACTCATGAAACAACAAACATGTACTTTTGGATTGAAACTATGATAGCAAACAAGCATTCAATTTCCAGAAAATGTATCATAAATGAGGAAGACAGACCTGCCACATACACAGCATAGCAGTTTGCTGGATTTCCATTGATCTTCTTGAAATCTTTTCTGTTGGTGTGGGCTCTCATTCAACAGCTTAGAAAAGCGTAGGAAAGCCTTGTGAGCTTGTTGCTTAAACTCATCTGAACCCTCTGGAGGATCAACCTTCATAGAACGAGCAGCATCGACCGGAACATCTCCAATGGGTGCATTCACACTACTGGTCTTATCATCTTGACCCCTCCTCCAAACGTTGTGAGGCCTAATACACCCATGCCTTATATCTGAAGCAAATGAGCCATGGAAGTTTGAAGGGCCAGGCCTTGGCCTTTTCTTTAAGCTAAGTCCACGACCACCTTCAGCATGTCTATGCTTGCGGTGCCCAATAAGCAGCCTTCTAGGAGGTAACAAGTATGTGTTCTCTTCAATGGGCTCATATTCATCATCGTACCAGATTTGTTCATTATCATGACGGGGTGATTTTATTCTTCTATGAACATTACGTTCATTTGAGTCATCAATCATGACATCTCTTCTCGGCATTCTTTCCGGCGATGGATCAAAAGCATCAACATCCATTCTTGATCTCTCTCTAAGGGGGCTGAAACCATTCCCAAACGTGCCCATGGAATGATCAACTACCAAAGGACTGTTAGGCCTTTCTCTATAAGCTACTGTATGATAGCTCTCTTCATAAGGAGGAATATCACGATTGCACGATGCTTTCAGTCCATATCCAACATACCCACCTCTAGAACTGCCAACATAATCCTCAGAGACCCCCTTCAGATCACAGGAGCGCATGGATGCATCACCACGTACAGAGTGTTGCTGATCCCAGAAAATGTCCTCTATGGGTTTCTTACCATAAGCATCATCTCTATGAACCCTTTCTTCAACAGGATCCAAGAATGATGAATCTTTTACATCCCTAAATTCACCCCGGATGCCACACACTGTCTTGCGGTATATGCCATCAAAACCATGACCAGCCCTCTCTCTATGAACTGGCTCATCGTAACCATACTCTAGGGCCTCCTCCCTGACAGGTGGGCTCACTGTGGCCCTCCTCGCATGATCAGACAGGTGTGCTTGATTGTAACCCCTATATTCCAAGGGCTCATTTAAGAACTTTCCAACACCATCACGGTCACCATACAACCGCAATAATTCATTTTCCTTTGAGAAGCTTGATGAGGAGGTGCTAATGAAGGACCTTGCCTGAGGAGGAGGAGGCATTGCCGAAAAAGAAGTGTCTTTAGAATAAAGCTTCTTCCTTTCCCTCTCGTTCTCGTCATAAAGATCCCTCAGTCTCTGGTTATACCGAGACATCCCAACATTGAGACTACTACCACTGCCAATCCCTCTTGCGTTATCAGGTGAGTTCAAAGCACGAGAATCAAACTGATGTTCAGGGTCCTGCGGCAGAGTGTAGAAAGTCCGCTTTAACCCATCATCCAGAAACAAGGATTTCTGAACCAGCACCCCTTGGTTATCAATGCCAGAAGAAGAACCAGCCAGATCTTTATCTTTGACGGATCGAGACGATTTCAGCAAAGCATGCACATCATTTAAGTTAGTCGGATGGTCTGGCAACATGTATTTGTGCTGGAAATCAATGCCCTCGTCATTCAAGGAGTTGGGCCGGTGTCCGCGTTCTGACAGCCTCACTGCATAATCCCGTTCCATAGATGGGCTGCGATGAATGGGATGGGCAGGGGATCGACGAGGCCTAGTTGGCAGGGGGCTGAGGCTTCTGCGTGGGCCTCTCCTGTCAACCAGAGGGCTGAGGCTGCGTCGCCGTGCCGAGCGATGGAGCAAAGGAGCGTTGCCATGGTATCCGGATCCGGATCCGGATCGATGTTCTTTGATCCTTGGTGGGCTGGGAGAGCGATTCCCAGTATCTCCCCTCCCCCTCCCCCTCCCCCTCCCCCTCCCTCTCCCTCTCCCTCTCCCTCTCCCTCGTCCACCAACTCCACTTCTTCGTCCGCCGTGCATCGTCTTATCTTCTCTTTAATTCTTCTTCTATTACTTATAAATAAACCAAAAGAGAGTGCTTTTGAAATGAAATTCAGGACCCAAAAAAAAAAAAA